>LR812533.1:13764773-13877273 GCA_903798195.1 Danio kyathit | reverse complement strand
GGGCGGTATCATGAGAAGCAACAGGATGGATGGCTTGAGTTTTTCTAAAGCATGCCCATAACAGCTGGCATGATGGCTTCATTCTTCCTTGAGCTACCGTGTGAGCACATAGGTGTAACGGGGAGTCTGAGACAAAGTTAGAATCCATATGCAGAAGTTTATTAAGGGGCTTAGGCAGAGACATCAACGTGTAAACGGGCAAATAGTCAGCAACAGGAAAGCAGTCCAATCCAATCGACAAACACAGGGGCAAATCGTAGTGATAATGCAGGCAGGAGTTCAGTACTACAATAATCAGTCCAAAACAGATCAAATGGGCAAAGACAGAGAATGTACGTGATCAAGGCAGACAGGGTCATACACAGGATAGCAGTCATGGAGTCACTTGGAACAAACGCTTGGTAAGGCAGATAAACTGGCAATAGTTCGCAAGGAAGCATGGCCTGAGCTCTTGCTGAAATACAGCACAAACAGGAAGTAACCACAGAGGGAGCGGAGCTGAGTCAGTAGTCGGGCGAGGGCTCCCTCTGCTGGTGTGGCATTACAGACCCCCTCCCCCCTCCCCCTAGGATCGACTCCTGGAGCTCGACGTGGGCGCCCCCGCGGTCTGGGAGCTGGTCGGTTGGACCTGGCTCTATGAAATTCAATGATGAGAGAAGGGTCCAGAATGTCCTTAGCAGATACCCATGATCTTTCTTCAGGTCCGTATCCTTCCCAGTCCACCAGATATTGGAGTTGACCCCCTCTTCGTCTCAAATCCAGCAACACATTTACCCTGTACGCCGGATTTCCATCAATGTTCAATGGCAGGGGTGGTTCTGGGGCCTCCTGCCCGGGGTCAGCCTCCGGGTGGACCGTTTTGAGCAGAGATACATGGAAGGAAGGAGATATAATTAGCAGGAAACTCTAACTGGTAAGTCACTTCATTGATTTGCGTAATGATCTTGAAAGGACCAACGTACCTTGGACTGAGCTTCCTGCTGGGTAGTCGTAACTTGATGTCCCTTTTAGATAGCCAGACCCTATGTCCTGGTTGGTAAGGAGGATGTGGACAACATCGACGACTGGCCTGGAACGCCTGTGTTCTCACGGCCTGCTGGAGACGGACATGGGCACTGTCCCACACCCTCTCACTACGACAAACCCACTCATCGACCACTGAAACTGCAGAGGGCTCACCAGACCATGGGAACAATGGAGGCTGAAATCCTAAGATGCACTGGAAGGGGGTAAGTCCTGTTTATGAGTGAGTTAATGAGTTTTGTGCATATTCAGCCCATGGGAGAAACTCAGACCAGCGATATTGTTCTCTGCTGCAGTAAGTCCTGAGGTATTGACCTATTTCCTGGTTAAGACGTTCTACTTGGCCATTAGCTTGGGGATGGTAACCTGATGTGAGACTGACATTAATGTCCAGCTGCTTACAGAAGGCCCTCCATACCTGTGAGGTGAACTGTGTACCCCGATCACTCACAATGTCCTCTGGTAATCCATAGCACTAAATCAGTGCCATCAAATTTATCAGGAACAGCAAAGCTTACCGTTTGTGGCGTGGTTGGAGGCAAGGATTGAATGTAGTGCGTAAGATGTTCGTTGATAAACTGCATCATTTGCTCTTGATACCCCTTTAGCACTTCACCTTGGTAGGTTAATGTAGCTTGCAGGCTTGAAACTTCCACTGGATTCATGGTAGGCGAAGTATTCTGTAATGGGGAGTCTGAGACAAAGTTAGAATCCATATGCAGAAGTTTATTAAGGGGCTTAGGCAGAGACATCAACGTGTAAACGGGCAAATAGTCAGCAACAGGAAAGCAGTCCAATCCAATCGACAAACACAGGGGCAAATCCAGAAGACGTTGTTATAATGCAGGTAGGAGTTCAGTACAACAACAATCAGTCCAAAAGAGATCAAATGGACAGAGAACGTATGTAATCAAGGCAGGCAGGGTCATACAAAGGATAGCAGTTATGAAGTCACTTGGAACAAATGCTTGGAAAGGCAGGTAAACTGGCAATACTTCGCAAGGAAGCATGGCCTGAGCTCTTGCTGAAATACAGCACAAATAGGAAGTAACCACAGAGGGAGCGGAGCTGAGTTAGTAGTCGGGTGAGGACTCCCTCTGCTGGTGTGGCGTTACAATAGGCTGGCATGGTTGAGCTCGTCCAGGATATGAACGGCGTGCAGTGATTTTTCAGCCACGTGAATTCATCTTTATCTCAATTCATCTTTATTTCTGTAGCACTTTTACAATGTAGATTGTGTCAAAGCAGCTTTACATAGAAGATTATAGTAAATTGAAACGGTGTCAGTTCAGTTTAGTTCAGTGTGGTTTAATTTTCATTGCTGAGAGTTCAAACACTGAAGAGCAAATCCATCAATGCGCAGCTCCACAGGTCCCGAACCATGCAAGCCAGTGGCGACAGCGTCGAGAAAAAACTTCACCAATTAGCAAAAGTGAATAATTAAAAAACCTCGAGAGAAAGCAGGCTTGGTTGGGCACGACCATTTATCCTATGGCCAAACGTCTTGTGCAGAGCTGCAGTCTAGGCACCAGAGGCTGGAGAGCGCTGGATGTCCATCGTGGAGAAGCTGCAGGTGGGAGAGGTCACAGGCTGGTGTACAGGCTGTCCCTTCAGGATCAATGAGATCTGTCACTGGGGTCTTACAGGGATCAGTCTCATGCTCTCCACTCCTCCATAACCACCACAGCAGCTGCTCAGGATACGGCCTGGTCCAGGATTATGGAAACCTCGGGAATAATAAAAAAAAAGACTAACATAAGCTCAGATGGCGTTCAAATTATAATGTCTTTAGAGAAGTGTTCCCAGCTCTGGTTGCACTAAATAATGCAGACTAACAATCTTTTAGAGGGTTTGGATTTCAAAAGCTTTTGTGTTTTATGTGTATGCAAAGAGATGTGTCTTTAATCTGTCTTTAATCTGTTTTAAACTGACAGAGTGTGTGTGCAAAAGGGCGATTAGAGAAAGTGAAAGCATGATGTTACAGATGGTGCTCAAAGGACTTTTATTATGAAAGAGCAGATCGCGGCTGGCCGGAAAAGAAAGTTGCTTTCACTCCAGTGATCGCTATATCGCCGCGGCCATTGCTAACGTGCAGATCTCCACCTGTTAAGAGCCACAGACGGACATTGCAGGTCATTTTTGTGACAGAGGATTGTGTATGGTGTTGTGTGCGTCCTATGAGAGTGAGTAACAGTCCTGATGTCATGTTAATTGCATGAATGAACATTCCAAACGTAATGATGCACTTCAATGCTACATGCTAGTGTTCATTCATTACAATGCTTATCATAGTAAGCTAACACTCTCATATTTAGCTATAAGTCAAGATATTTAATGTGTTACTGTGATGCAATATGTTTATGGCTCACTTTGTTCTTGTGTATGGGGAGCAGCCTATATTTTCAATGTGACTGATCAATGTTAGAATTTAATTTAGTTTATATTATTTTGTGTGTTCCAGAGAAACCACATATACACCCACAAACCTCCCATAAGTGCTCAGAGCAAGTGTAGTTCATCACTAAGTCAACTGCCTTGTTGCAAAGAAGATTTAACTGCTATTCAGTGTGCAATACACTACCATTGGACTGCTGTGCATTGTGCCTTAACAAGCTCAGATCCTCATAAATATGGTGCTTCAGTTCATACAAGTAAACGCACTTCCAATCACCCTCTCACTGGCCTGGATGTTGATGTACACTGGAGTATAAGTCATACAGCTTCACTGGATGCTTCAAAGCTGCTCTGCCCCATACTTCAGTATTTATTGTTGCACTAGAGCTCACTTCCCATCCTGTGAATTGTTACGGATTGATAGCTGTACAGACTGGCTCCCCCTCTTTGTAGATTTCTGCAGTTCGTAATAAATCCTGTTAAACCTGACCTCATCTCTCTGTCGTGTTCTGACCGACACCCCTGGTTCGCTACGCTCCCTTTAACTAGCCCTAACGGCAAGGTAGTCTTTACTACAGTGTGTCTGCTTTCCGAACTGTGCTCGGAAGGCTGTTCCAGTGTTTAGGTGCCAGATATGAGAAAGATCAACCGCCTACAGCTGATTTTGATATTCTGGGAATAATCAATTGTCCAGAATTAATTGAGTGTAATGGACGTGAGGGGCTATAATACATCAGGAGCTCCGTCTAGGGATGGGCGATACCACAAATTTTTAATGCGATACGATACCGATACTTTTTGTTTAAAAAAAATCGATACCGATATCGATAACACTTAATATTTAAAATGTTAATGTCATTTTTCAAAATAATGTTAATTCAAAAAAATCCTTACGTGTGTGTGTGTGTGTATATATATATATATATATATATATATATATATATATATATATATATATATATATATATATATATATATTTATACGTGTGTGTGTGATATACTGTACACACACATCCATATTGTACATAAACATTGCATACACATACATACACTGCACAGATATACACACACACACACACACACACACACACACACACACACACACACACACACACACACACACTTGTTCTTATTCACCTAATGGTAACGAGAGAGAGAGAGCTGATTTATTATTCTGATTTATTATATTATTTATTTATTTTTATTTGTATTTAATTATTATTATTATACTATATATTCTAATACTATAATACTGTTTGCTGTTTATATATAAATATATTTATGTGTGTGTGTGTGTTCTTTTTAGTGTAAACTTTATAAATGCTTTGGCAAAACATTTGTAACATATGTCATGCCAATAAAGCAATTATTGAATTGAATAGAGAGACAGAGAGAGAGGGAGGGGGGAGAGGGGGGTTTGCCTTCTTTAAAACTCTCCTATAATGTCTTGTCAGACAGGGAGACTGAGCAGAGGAGCACTGGGCATGTTGTTTTTGTTCCGCTTCTTTAGAAGTGTCAGGGTGTGTTGTCTGTAAGTGTTTATGAAGGCTGCTTTTATTGTTGCTGTGTACGACTTTCTTATCACAAATATTGCTCGTGCAGCGCTTTCAGCTGATGAGCACCACAACACGCTGCGTTACCTCTCTGCCGTCATGTCATTTCGTAATGTAGAAGCGTGCAGCTTGCGTGTGTCGAGTACATAAGTTATCTGAAAGGCACATGATCGCTCGTCACGTTCTGCTGCAGATTGATTGGTGTAACGTCTTGACAATCCTGTACACAGCGCTAAAACATTTAGTTATGCAGAAATTATTGAAATATAGTTAAAATATTGATACTCTTAAAAAATATCGATACCAAATTAAAAGCTTCTGAGTATCGATACATCCCTAGCTCAGTCAAATACTGGGAAGCTAAGCCGTTCAGGACTTTGTAGGTAGTCAATAAAATTAAAAAATGTATACGATATTTAATAGGGAGCCAATGCAATGATGAAAGAACTGGAGTAATATGATCATATTTTTGTTCATACTTTGTTCTAGAAATTTTCATACTTTGTTCTAGAAAGCACTCTAGCAGCTGCATTTTGAACCAGCTGAAGTTTGTTAATTAGGCCAGCAGGGCAACCACCTAGTAACGCATTACAATAATCTAATTGAGAGGTCATGAAAGCAAGAATAAGCATTTCCACATCAGACATTGATAGCATATGTCGAAGTTTGGCAACAATTTTGAAATTAAAAATGAAAAAATGCAGTTTTACAGATGCTTGAAATCTGGCCGTCAAATGACAAGTTGCTATCAAAAATCATCCCCAAACTTTTGACTGAAGATGAAGACTGAACAAGAATACATCAAGGGTTAGACAGTGTTCTAGGCTTTTGCGTGTGAGGTTTTTGGGTAAAATAAGCAAGACCTCAGTTTTATCTGAATTTAGTAATAAGAAGTTTTTAGTCATCCAATTTTTAATATCAGCTATACAATCTGTTAATTTCATAATTCATACAAGTTGTCAGGTTGAGAGGAGATATAAAGTTGTGTATCATCAGCATAACAGTGGAAGCTAATTCTATGTTTTTAATAATGATATCACCTAGTGGTAGCATATATAGTATGAACAGTAAGGTACCAAAAACTGAGCCTTGTGGTACCCCACAGTATACTTTTGATCAGTATGATGCCTCTTCATTAACTGATACAAATTGATAGCATTCAGATAGATAGGACCTGAGCCAGGCCAATACAGTTCCTGTAATACCAACATAATTTTCAAGCCTATCAAGGAGAATATTATGGTCGATTGTATCAAATGCAGCACTGACGTCCAATAACACTGAAAGAGAAATGCAACCATGATGGGACGATAGGAGAAGGTCATTTGTAACTGTTAGGAGTGCTGTTTCTGTGCTATAAAATGCTCCAAATCCAGATTGAAATTTTTCATAAATATTGTTTCTTTGTAGGAAGGAACATAGTTGAGCAGATACAACTTTTTCTATTATCTTTGATAGAAAAGGCAGGTTAAAATGAGTCTATAATTTACTAATTCTTTGGGATCAAGCTGGTTTTTCAATAAGAGGCTTAATGACAGCTAGGTTAAACGTTTTAGCAGCGTATCCTAAAAGTAGGGATGAATTCAAAATGTTAAAAACAGGTTCAGAAACTTCTGAAAACAATTGTTTTAAAACTTCGGTCGGTATAGGATCTAGCTTAGACGTTGTTGATTTGGACAAATTTATCAGTTTAGACAGTTCTTCCTCACCTACTGTTGAAAAAAAATGAAGTTTATCCATTAACGGTCTACAGTGCTTTAATTGGGACGATGCTGTAGGAGGCAGATTGATTATGCTAATTTTATCTCTGATATTATCAATCTTGCATGTGAAAAAGTTCATAAAGTCATTACTGCTATGTTGAGAAATGCATGTTGATGCTTTATTTTTAGTTAGATTGGCTACTGTCTTAAACGGGACCCTAGGGTTGTGTTTATTTTCTTCTATTAAAGTTGAAAAATAAGCAGATCTGGCAGACTTTAAAGCTTTTCTAAAGTTAAGTGTACTTTCTTTCCAGGCTAGACCAAAAAACCTCTAGTTTTGATTTCTTCCATATACCTTCCATTTTCCGGGCTGCTTTGTTTAAGGCATGTGTGATTTTTCCCTAATCTTTTTGAAGTGTAACGGTGTCCAACGTGCTAGAAAGGACATAATCAATAGTTTCAGTTGCAGTGTCAAGCTTTTCTGGGCTGCCTGGAATGTTATGGAAATTAGAAAGATCAGGTAGATTACCGACAAAGTGATCTTTAGTGCCAGCGGTGATCGTTTTACCATATTTATAAATAGAAGATGGTTTTGCAGACCTATCAATGCACAATAAACAACTTTAATGCTGCACAACTTCAACTTTATCAATATCGATACCGTCTGATAATATTACATCTGTAAGGTATGATTATTTCGATGAGTAGGCCCTGAG
Organism: Danio kyathit; assembly: GCA_903798195.1. Lineage (NCBI taxonomy): Eukaryota > Metazoa > Chordata > Actinopteri > Cypriniformes > Danionidae > Danio > Danio kyathit. The sequence goes on along the minus strand of LR812533.1, from coordinate 13,869,884 downwards.
ACATGCTGTTTCACTCCAACAGAGGCTAGTATGTCTAAGAAGGCCAGACTTAAAGCATCTTTTTCATTATCTATATTAATATTAAAATCACCAACAATTAAAATTTTATCTGTGGCCAGAACTATTTCAGATAAGAAATCAGCAAATTCTTTTGTAAAGTTGGTATGGTGCCCTGTAGGCCTATATACAGTTGCCAATATAGATTTAGATTTAAATGTATTGTTTAAATTGCACACGGAAATATACAACACTGTTACTTCAAATGGATTATATTTGAAGTCAGATCGCTGAGTTACACTAAAAATATTACTGTATATTATGCCAACGCCTCCACCATTGCCTTTAAGATGTGGCTTGTGTTTATAATGATATCCTTCAGGTGAAGACTCGTTTAGGGGCATGTAATCATCTGGTTTTAGCCAGGTTTCTGTTAGACAAAGTGCATCTAGCTTTAGATCAGTTATCAGATCATTAAAAAAAGAGTTTTAGAGCAGAGTTATCTAATGTTCAATAATCTGAGTTTATCTTTTGATTAGCTTTATTTTTTATTTGATGAACATAAATTAGATTGTTACCTTTGAATGGGTTTGGGAGTTTTTAATCTTTAGAGGTTCGGGGAACAGACACAGTCTCTATGTTCTTTAATCTAGGTGGCTCTATGTGCTGCAGATTATTTGAGTTAGGTAAACTGTGGAGATTATCATACGGTTGGTTTGGCCAATCTGTCTGCTCCCTGACCTGGGCCCCAGTTAGTCAAATGCCAACACTAAGACTATATGCCAGATTACTAGAGAGAAGAGCTGCTCCAGCCCGAGTGGGATGAAGACCATCTCTTTTCAACAAGTCAGGTCTACCCCAAAAACTTGGCCAATTGTCTACAAAACCTATGTTATTCAGTGGTCACCACTTTGACATTCATCCATTGAGTGATGAGAGTCGGCTGTGAAACTCGTCACCACGATAAGCGGGCAGGGGATCAGAGCATATTACAATGTCTGACATCATCTTTGCAAGATCACACAGCTCATTAACATTACTTTTAGTGATCTCCGACTGACGTAGCCGAACATCATTAGCACTAACGTGGATAACGATCTTACTGAACTTACGTTTAGATTTAGCCATCACTTTTAAATTTCACGTGATGTCAGGCGCTCTGGCTCCCGGCAGACATTTGATTATGGTGGCTGGTGTCTCTATTTGTTCGTTCCGTACTATGGAGTCGCCAATTACTAGGGCACTTTCATCAGGTTTCTAAGTGGGTGCATCAACTGAGGGGGCTAAACCTGTTTGATGTTGGAACGGACATACAGTGTTTTCTCCCACCTCTAGATTCTCTCACAGAGACCCAGCCGTCTCTCTGCGAAGATGCAACAACCGGAGCCGAACAATGTGAATGACATGCTAGGCTAGTCACATCCAAATCCTTATCTGGAGACCTAGCATTCTTACTATCCTCAATTAAAGTATAGATGTGTGTCTCTAATTCTGAGATCTTCTCTGTCAGCCTAACTATTTCCCTACATTTATCACATGTGAAACCCTCCACGCTGACAGAGATACACTAATCATGTGGCATGAAATGCATGTGACAAGAACAGGAGAGGCCATTTTTACTCACCGTGAGTTGAAGTAATTTCTGACTTACCACAGCAGCATATAAAGTTAAAAGGAGCTGAAGAGCCTGAAATAAGCAGTAGGTAGGTAATGAAGGGAGAGAGAGAGAAAGAAAAAACAGAGCAGAGCACCCGCACAAAATGATTTACAATGTAAAATAAAGGGTTTAAATAGGCAGAATATGTAAATAAACTGGACGATGCACGTAAGAGAGAATAGGTGCGAACTAGCAAACTAGAAAGTGAAAGCAAAAAATAAAGCGAAAATCTGAATGAAATACAAACATGCAATATAAAGGGTGCAGTCAGGCGCGAGTAAGTAGATAAACTATGATGCATGTAACAGAAAACAGACATAAATCCGCAAACAAACTGGGAATGAAAGCTAGAAAAGCAAGCAGGAGTCTGAATAATAAGTACTACTGTGATCTGTTTACACATGATCTGCTTTGCTGTGACCGTGGAGAGATTTAAAATTAAAGAGCTAGTAATTAATTTGATCGACAGAGTTTTATAGTCTTAATATGGGATTGTAAACAGTTATATAGGACAGAGAAAACATCTATCAGAGTGACAGCATATCTGGACACTTTTTTTAAGGACATCCCAGCCTGTAAAAAGCAAGGCCCTTCCAGGGACTGAAGGTGTGGTGACGCAGTGGGGTGATGGCCACCCAGTGCGCCCCCATGTGCCATGCCCATCTGGAAACCTGATCGTGAAGTCAGTGCTGAAGTGGTCTCATATGAATAATCTGAGTGGTGTGAAGCAGCTTCTGATGTCATATGCTTCAGGAGCCTCTGAAAAATTTCAGTGTAACCACTACCTTTTGCCAACTGTATCAGACAGGACAGCACCACCCTGGTCTGCACTTGGTATGGTGGACTGTATAGACTGGAATTATTCCTAGTCTAGGTCCATCCCGGGAAAAACTGACTGACCCTCCAGATCATGGTAAAAATTTGCAGATCACAGAACAGTCAAAAACGCAGATGCCCGTAGCCGAAGAGCCACATTCATCTGCAGAGGGAATCCAGGGCACTCCACTCTGCCCACCTCAGGGTCACTTCGCGGTCTGTTTACAGGACTTAATGGTGCCCTGGAGCAGGGCATCGACCTACTGCGGGGGGGCTCGACGCGGCCACTAGCTAGTGAAATGGGCTGTGGTAGCAGAGCTGATCTTGGAGCCGCGGGAATGTTGCTCTCGGCAAGGAGCAGCCAGCATGGACGAGACAGGCAGGGGAACAGTTTCCAAGCCAGTCAGAAGATTAACTGCCCCATTCAACTCTGCTGTTCTTTCCTTGCCAAGGACTCCTGGGCAAAGTCCAGGACTGTGTCACTGAATAGGCCTGCCTGGGATATGGTAGCCAAGGGTTGTGTTCCTGGACCACTGTGTGGCCATCATCTTACACAGGGCACAGGTGGCCAACTTGGTTCATGAGAGCATAGTTGGCCACCGTGCAGAGCTTATGCTTAAGCCTGGGGAAAAACCACCCTCGTGCAGCACTGCCAACTCTTACGCTAATACCATGGTTCAGGACAGAAGTGGCATGGCACGAGGCAGTGTGGGCTCTGGCCATGAGACACAGATAACCCACACGCTTTGGACGGGGGTTTCGGCTTACCCCTCCAGGTTGCGGCGCCCACCACCTGGGGAATAGCCTCTTACCCTCTGGCGGTCCTGCCATCAAGGGAGGTGAGGACAGAAGTGCATGAAGATTGGGCAGAGAAAATTACACCTGCATGTAGGGCTGTGCGAGAACACGATATATGATCGTGGAAGATCAAAATTACTGCACAATCCACTTTTTCAGAAAATCGCCATATAGGGCTTTTTAAATGTAAAAAAAAAAAATCTATTAGGTTCACTCCGAGCAGAATTGATATTTTTTTGTTTCTGTTCTGGGGTTCAGTATTAAACAAAACATTCCGAAAACGGTTTTCTAGAAAAAAAAAAATACTGGTTAATAACTTTATTTTATTACAAAGTATTGCAGGGCTCTAGAGTGCCCTGATTTCTTAATGGTGCAACTAAACATTCTATTCGAGGGGTAAAATTAAATGAATTTTCAATAAGTATTGTTAATGAAATATTTATAATATGAACTTGCTTTTGGTTTTATTTATACAGGCTCTGCGCTCTTACGCGCGCTCCTGCCAGTGTTGCCAATTTAGCGACTTTGACAATTTAGAACTTTTCAGACCCCCCTAGCGACAAATTTTCAAAAAAGCGACTAGCGACAAATCTAGCGACTTTTTTGTGTGTTACTGGAGATTTTTATAGGCTGTCGTTTGTCCATTACTGTACCGTTCCTACTCTTCTCAACGAGCTGCAGGTGATGCCGGCGGCCCCTACCCCGCATCAGAGCACTGACAGGCGGCCCAGTCCTCATACAGTCTCTCCCACCTGCAGCCTGACAGCAGATCACCCCTCTGCTTACCGACGGCAAATGATTTAGCACCGGCAGTGTGAAGGTATCTCCCTTGTACAGTCAAACCAATCTGCTTCTTCTTTATTTTAACAATTTGATTTGACCAGTTATTCTTTTCTTGTTCACAATCAGAGATGTTTTAAGTGAGAGTTTCAGAACTTGTTTGAGTTTATGTCTGAGCGATTACTGCAAATTAATCTATAATGATATACTGTATTCAAACAGCAATCAATTTAGTTAAATTGACATGCTTGCATAAAGCGTAGTGCAAATATAAATACCCCATTTATTTATCATAGGCTGTTAAAAGGAAATGGTAGAACGTGATGACGTCAGTAATATGCAAGTTAGCGTATGACGTAATCTAGCGACTTTTAGTGACTTTTCGGGCAGAGCTTAGCGCCTTTTCGTTGAAAATAGTTGGCAACAGTGGCTCCTGCTCACCAGCAGTAGTTGATTGACAGATGCCGCTTAAAGGCGCTACACACAGCCAGCCCCGTCTACTTAATCCAGCGGCAATTGCTAAAACACGCCTTCCTTTTTAAAAAAATGTTTTTAAATCTCTTAAACTAGGCTAACATAATCTCCCTCTGAGATATTAGTTCAATAGCGTTATGTGCTGTAGGCTATTGACCAACACCCCCTGTATACAATTTACACACTGCAGGTCTACAGTTCTGATGTGTTATGAATTACATGTTTTAAATGACAGTGAGACATGCTCTATATTTAGTTTTTATTGTAAAATATACATTAAAACCCAGAACACAGTAAAATAATATTTTTTAAAGGCCTATTGGCAGCGTATAGCCGTTAAGCTTAATTAGTCCAAGCATGTTATTTTATTAATATTAAAACAAATTACAAACTAGCCACCTTTTGATTTTATTTTGTTTCTGTATATTTTTATCAAACGAAAAATGCAATTAATTGTGTCAGTGGTGCGGCATTGCTAAATCCCTTTTGTTTCAATCAGAGATTAAGATTATATAACCTATTTTAGTTATTTAGCGCAATATATAGTTATTTAGTTTAATTAATGTAATTTATAAATATCTAAATTATTTAGTGCTTTTTGGATTTAGGCATAGGCCGAGTATTAATTTTACTTGTAAATACAAAAGATTATGCGGTTTAGTTTTTTTTGATGGCACTTTATTGCATGTTGAATACAATTACAAGGATTTTTATTAAACAAGTGCATACCACAAGATATTTTTGTTGGTTTAAAGATATAAAAAGTATCATTCTCATTTTCTTGCCTTATTTATCTTTAATATAAATATAAAATTGTATACATTCATTGCAATGCGTGGTGCACCTAAGAAAAAAAGGCGCACCAAGGCAAAACTTTAGTCTAGAACCCAAATTTTAAGAACGAAAAGATTTGCTCTGCGCCACAGCGCATGGTCTAACAGGGTTGAGCTTAATCTTTTAATGAGTTATAGATGTAATTTGAGAATAAACCAATCAGATCAAAACTTTAGTCTAGAACCCAAATTTTAAGAACGGAAAGATCTGCTCTGCGCCACAGCGCATGGTCTAACAGGGTTGAGCTTAATCTTTTAATGAGTTATAGATGTAATTTGAGAATAAACCAATCAGATTTCATATTCCATTCCTTTTAAGAGTCAGTTGTGTCGCTCCATGGCGCATTTGCTATTTACATGGCGGACTTTGTAAGTGAAAAAACTGAACGCTTCACTAGCGAGAAAACAGTTAGACGGAACATCTGCAGCACAAGAATGAGAATGAGCCTCCTCATTTTTTACTTTCACTTTCACTCTTGTGGATAAGGAAAGGTGTTGTGCGCACAGACATCCATTAGCCTTTACATAATTATTTTCGTTTGTTAAGCGCAAAGAGTTGTTTCAAAACTATTTCTAAATTTAGTTCTAATTTCCAGCAAACGAATAAATGAACAGTAATAATGAAGTGTTGTCCAAAAACTGAGTTATTTCCAAACACACACATGCTATACCCCATATTGTCTAAAACCTGACAGGTGGGCAAATCTAAGCATGTTTTTAATAAAACAAATATAAATATGCATATAGTAAATAATACTGCTAATAAAAATAATAAGAATAATAACAACATTATAAAAAAGCTAATTGTCATGAATAAACTGAAAAAGCGTCAAGCTGAAACTACAACAAATAACAAATGCCTTGCGCCGCATTTGCGAAGAGTGTAGGGGTGCCGGTTAATCCGCGGGTCAAGTAACGGAAAAGTAGGCTACATGACGTTTAATTATGGGTTGCAGGTTAATAAGACCAAACATTGGTTGTGCAAATTTGACATACTTTCTCTAAAATTTTAAAGTGTTTCCAGCTATATTATCTTTTTATAGACTGGCATAAATACGCATCACGGCCAGACATTTATAGTTTTATATAAAAACGAGCGCTTAGCCTACTTCATGCGGATGCATATTTGGTTATTTCTTCAGTAGCCTTGTAAATAATGTATTTTATTAATGCATTGTTTATAAGGACTAAGCTATTAATTACTGTAATTCTCCGAATGGAAAATGCTTGGGTGGTTTGATAATATATCATATCATTCAAAACTTTAGGCTATCTATCATGTTTATGAGCTGCCCCTCATCCTTCAATATACAAATCGATTTATCAGATGATTTGTCATAAGAGAAATATTAACAAAAGGATTTTCTTTATGGAGACCCATCTAAAAACAATCGACAATCAATAATTAGTTTTGTATAAATACAAGTTTTAATAGCAAAAACTTAAACCGAAACATACGTTTGTACATGAAAGAGCAGGTTCTCGGTAACCTTTAAGACAAGGTTGCATCAGAAACGACTCTCGCTTATGACATCTGCTTCGCGGGCATTTCACGTTGTAGGCTCCACAGTTGCATTTGTACACATGATTTAAATGAATGCTTTTTGTCTCCCAAATTCATATAATAAAGAGAACGATAAAATAACGTTATTAACCGGCTAACCGTAAACGTTTCTGTTCTGAACGATTAAATTTGAAAATGTTTCTGCTTCTGCAAATGTCATTCGTTTCCGTTCCTTGAACCAGTTCAGAGCCCTGATTAAATATTCTTAAACATACATGGTAAGAGTATATTTTTATATGGGGACATTAGTTTGGTTGTATTGTACCTTTGTAATTTGCAAAATAGTCCTTGAAAACCAACTTGAAAAAGAATCGGGATAACAACCGTGAATCGTGATTTCCCCAGAAAAAAATGTGATATATTTTTTCCATATCGCCCACCCCTACCTGCATGTGCTCTTGTTGTGCCCCAAGGAAGAAGGGAGAGGGGACTGGGAGGATTGACCTCTATATATCAGTCCCTGTGCCGTACCCTCTAGTTGGCCCGATCTGTGACATGACAGCTTGCCCTCCAATGTCAAATTGGGCATCTAATCTCCAGTGTCATTGAGATGAACTGTCACAACCACTCGAAATTTGGATAAGGGCGTGCTTTTGAGTAGTGTGGGTCTGCGGGCCTTAGGTGCTCACAGATTACATTGGGAACAGCACAGGTGGCTCGCATTTTTGCAACTGTAAGCCACAATCTTAGCTGGCCAACAGACATGTGTAACAGTGGTAATAGAGATTCATTGTGTTGAATGACATGAAATTAAGATAAGTATGATTGATGGTGTGGTGCCCCCTAGTGGTTAAAATATGCAGGCATTTACTTTATTTTGTCCTTGCGCAGCTACCGTAGCATGCTCTAAACACAGGAGTGAAAACATAGTGATTAAAGTGTATAGCATGATTATTTTTGGATATAAAAGAATGATTGAGTTGTCAAAAAAAATGTATAATGCTTCTAATAGATTTAAACAGCAAATATGTATTAAGAAATATATTATCGAGCTTTGTGTTTCTCGTAGTAAAAATTGCATGTTGCTATCATGGCATTGTATTATGGAATGACGCAAGACCACATTTAAAGTGAAAGTGTTGTTTACTTTACATCTTTGTTTATTTCAGCTTTGTCTGCAGTATATTGCCCTGTGTTTCATGTCATGTTATGTGATTTGATTTGTTTCTCAGGTATGTAAATCATATTCTTTATACAATATTTTGTTTTGTTAAAATGTAAAAAAAAAGTTCAGCAGATAATAGCTAATGCTGCTACGATTTTGTCTGCAGTATATTGCCCTGTGTTTCATGTGATGTTATGTGACTTGACTTGTTTCTCAAAATAAAGAAAACCATTTTTGGAAGGTGTCATTGCTTTGAGTTGGTTACGATTGCAAAATAACACAACGAAGAGATCAACAATCATTACACATACCCTCGCATACCCGTGCCCATCATCCGAAGATAGGAACCACTGCATCCAGAAACACATAATCAAAACAAAATTTTTAAAAAGACATGTCAGAACAGCATCTTGAAAAAGATGTGTTGCCTGACCATTGTTGCTCTTTTAGGGGAAATCTGCTTTTTATTAGATCGCTCTTTTAGAAGTACCCAGTGAAACACTGAGGGATGGGAGAATCACCCAGCTCGACTGCTGCTGTCTGCATCGTCACCCACGCTGGATACATACCTGTCAACCCTCCTGTTTTTCCCGGGATTCTCCCGTATTTTACAGTTCTATCCTGCTGTCATCCCGTAAAGGTATTTTCCCGTATTTCTCCCGTATTTTTTATCTTTCTGAGAAGAGCTGATCCTCCCTATATGCAACCCATACCACCGAACCACCAGGGGCCGCCCTTGCTCTTAAATGTGATTCGGATTTGTGCTTTCATTTCATTTAGGCAAGGAAACATTTTGGAATAAACATAAAAACGGCGCGATTCATTTCTTTTTCGTTACAGGTGCCATTGCCCCTATGCAATCCTCAAAACAGTCAGTTCATATAAAGATGCATGACTGTCAGCTGATGCGCTCCATAGTGATGATAGACGCTGTTCCCCAAGCGGATTCTGTACGTACGCCATTTGATGCTGAGCTCAAGTGGACTCTGGGTTTTGGGTGCGTGTTTGAACAGACATATACACATCATCATAATAATAATAATGATAACAATAATAATAATAATTGCGGTTCATTCCGCTGTGGCAACCCCAGATTAATAAAGGGACTAAGCCGAAAAGAAAATAAATGAATGAATGAATAATAATAATAACAACATCTAGACATGTCGATCTTGTTGTGTTTTCCTTTAAACACAACAAATTTTGTCTTGAATGAGCATAAACAGTTAGGAAAACATTCAAACGCTTTCATTATAGATATATGCAGTTTTAAAGTGACAGCTCTGTTATTTAATGTAATCAAACCAAAAAAATATAAATAAGAGATTCATTCGCTGCTCTTTAATCAGAATGTTTAAAGTATACAGTGAAGAAAAGATGAGATTTGATAACTTGATTCTATTTCTTTATAATAGCTAATAGTTTTAATGAGCTGAACTGTTTGCTAATTTATTTGCAGCTTTTTCTAAAGTTTACTAATTATTATATCCTTTGTAAATAATAATAAAAATGTATTACTGATCATTTCAGAAGTTGATTTACAATGAAACAGCTCCAGATTAACATTTTTTTAAATTTGTTTTAAAAAAATGGGAGGTATCCCTTATTTTCACATCCCAATGTTGACAGGTATGGCTGGATACATGAAGTTTGATCTTGATCACGATCAGGCTTGAGGTTGATCACGATTTCTTGTACATAAGTAATGTTTTACAGCGTATATGAGAGAAAAGTCAGATTGACTTCTGTGGCCATTCTGGTAGTTATATAATATTGATAGTTTAAATGTTAATGTAGTTGCAAGGTGGTTGATATGTTATTCTGAGTGGTTGCTAGGGTGTCATAGATGGTAGTGTTCTAAATGATTACTACAGCAGGTGGCTGCTAAATATTTTGAAAAATTCTAGACTGCTTGCGAAGGTACCCACCTCACTTTTTCCAGCAAGCAGGGGAGCAGATTTTGGAAGTTATGTTTTTTTTGTGTGTGTGTGTGTGTTGATTTTATCCAGAAAGTTGCTAACCATAATCGAGGGCATGTGGCAAAAAGTACTAGTATGTGAAGTTTCATTTCCATTCGAGGAAGAAATACTCAGAACCTATTTTTGTGTTTTAAAAATGTGTTAAATAAAAAATATTAGTATGACATATACACACATTTAGGAGAAGTAGGGGTAATTATTATATGGGTTTTATTACTAACTCATTTATTAAATTACAATATTAAAAATTGATTAAATGACTGTCTCTGTAGTTATAGTGTTAACTGGTTTTCAATAACTCACTTTCAAGGTGTTTAAACCTTGTGTACTGTTCAAATTGACTACACTTTTGTTATGTTCGCGGCTGTTTTTTGCCCCATTGACTTCTATTACAACAACATTTTTTGATTGCATAGCCTTAACACCAAACAACCCTTTATTGTTGGAGTTTTTTGTTAAGAAGAGGTAAAACTTATTTGTTTTTTTACTGTTTATCATCAGTTGGCAGCAATAGCCTTTTAGATAGGCCTGTGCAAATAGTTTCTGTCTTTTATATGGAGTTATATAGAGTAAAACGGCTAATTATAGTGTGCATGCATACATTCACTTACTATGTTTACTATGTTCTAAGAGCTGAGCTGTTTATCCTTTTTTTTTTTTTTTTTCTCCAAAATATCAAGGTAAGTGTGTCACGACACTAGACAGAGGATCCAATTGCAAGTATTTAATGAAAATAAAGTGTCAAAGGATACAGCTGGATTCTCCGGAAACAATGAAAAGTTCAACACAAAAGAGAGCCCACAGGCTACGGTGAAGACATCAACTGAGAGTACAGACTGTGAGGAATCCTAAGAGCAACAGACAGAAACAAGAATAAACAACGGACTGATAAACAGCAGTAACCACAGACTGAATATATAGCCAGTGAAATGAGGATCAGCTGGAGGATGATTAGGTCAGCTGATACATCAGCTGACAATAGCACGCTGTCAACACAGAAGGTAAACAAGCACACGCCCACGCACACGACAACACATAAGGCATGACACATAACATACAGGAGAAAAACACAGATCCATAAACCGTGACAGTACCCCCCTCTCCTAGGAGCGCCTCTTGGCGCTCCCAGAAGAGCTTACCTGACGATTGTAATCATCGATAAGAGAGTGATCCAAAATGTCCCCAGCAGGAACCCAACTTCTCTCCTCTGGACCGTAACCTTCCCAGTCCACCAAGTACTGGAATCCTCGTCCCCTCCGTCTTGAGTCCAGAATGCGCTTAACCGAATAAGTAGTTTCCCCATCTACAAGACGCGGCGGGGGGGGGGGGGGGAACCGGAGTGTGCGGATTAATGGCCGTATGAAAAACGGGCTTAATTTTGGACACATGGAATACGGAATGAACCTTCCTGTACGCTGGAGGTAATTTAGGGCGGATTGCCACAGGACTAATGATTTTTGTGACAATGAATGGGCCAATGAATTTAGGAGCTAGTTTATTACAAACGGTGCGAAGAGGAATGTTTTTAGAAGAAAGCCACACTTTTTGACCGACAACGTAAACGGGAGGCTTAGACCGGTGGCGATCGGCTTTAGCCTTGGTGCGCTCGCCCACCTGGAGGAGGGTCTGTCTGGCCCTGCTCCAGGTGCGACGACACCTCTGAACAAAGGCGTGGGCGGAGGGGACCGCGGCTTCAGATTCCAGACTGGGAAAAATTGGTGGCTGGTAACCTAAACTACACTGAAACGGAGTGAGGCCCGTGGCTGACACTGGTAATGAGTTATGTGCGTACTCTACCCATGTGAGCTGCTGACTCCAGGAAGCAGGATTCTGAGAAACCAAACATCGCAATGTGCGTTCAAGATCCTGGTTGGCTCTCTTGGTCTGGCCGTTACTCTGGGGATGAAACCCAGAAGAAAGACTAACAGTGGCCCCCAATAGCCTACAAAACTCTTTCCAAAATTTGGACACAAACTGAGGGCCCCGGTCAGAAACCACGTCCGACGGGAGGCCATGAATGCGAAAGACGTGATTAACGACCGCAACCGCTGTCTCTCTGGCTGAAGGTAATTTGGGCAGAGGGATGAAATGAACCGCCTTCGAGAACCGGTCCACCACGGTTAAAACCACCGTGTTGCCGTTTGAGGATGGAAGGCCCGTAACGAAATCTAGCGAGATATGGGACCAGGGTCTCGAAGGCACTGACAACGGCTGAAGAAGGCCATCGGGAGGGCGATTGGAAGTCTTAGAAACTGCACAAACAGAACAAGCCAAGACAAAATCACGCACATCACGAGCCATAACTGGCCACCAGAATCGTTGTTTAACAGAAAAAAGTGTGCGACTCACCCCTGGATGACAAGCTACCTTGGAGGAATGTCCCCACCGGATAACGTCAGACCGAAGTTCCTCTGGCACGAATAACCGACCCGGTGGGCATCCGATCGGGGGCGTTACCCCTTCCGAGGCTGCGCGAACCTTCGACTCGATCTCCCATGTCATGCTGGAAACAAAAATCTTCTGTGGGACAATGGGGTCGAGTGACGATGCACGCTCCGAAAAATCAAAAAGACGGGATAATGCGTCAGGTTTGATGTTCTTAGAACCTGGTCGATAAGAGATGGTAAAATTAAACCGACCGAAAAATAATGCCCACCGAGCCTGCCTAGAGTTTAATCTTTTAGCGGTTCTGATGTATTCCAGATTCTTGTGATCGGTCCAAACAATAAAAGGGACCCCCGACCCTTCTAACCAGTGACGCCACTCCTCCAACGCGAGCTTGACTGCCAACAACTCACGATTACCAATATCATAATTTCTCTCTGCAGGTGATAATCGATGGGAGTAAAACGCGCACGGGTGGACCTTGCCATCCGAGGAGGAGCGCTGGGACAGGATGGCTCCGACCCTACCTCTGACGCGTCGACCTCCACCACAAACTGCCGGGAGGGATCAGGGGCTATAAGTATGGGGGCTGAAACAAAACAGCCTTTCAGTTTCGAGAACGCTGCTTCGGCCGCGCTCGACCACCTGAACGGCGTCTTGGAAGAGGTCAAGGCGGTCAGAGGTGCGGCGAGCTGGCCGAAATTGCGAATAAAACGCCGGTAAAAATTGGCAAAACCCAGAAACCTCTGCAGGGCCTTAAGGGAATCTGGAGTTGGCCAATCTACCACAGCCTGAACTTTCTCTGGATCCATGCGCATCCCCTTGACTGACACGATATGCCCTAGAAAAGGAACAGACTGTGCATGAAAAACGCATTTCTCCACCTTGACATAAAGACCATTCTCTAACAGCCTCTGAAGCACTCGTCTGACGTGCTGAACATGTTCCTGGAGAGAATGAGAAAAAATCAGTATGTCATCCAGGTAGACATAGATAAACTGATCTATCATATCTCTCAGCACGGCATTGACGAGTGCCTGGAAAACAGCCGGTGCGTTAGAAAGACCGAAGGGCAGAACGCAGTACTCAAAATGCCCTCTAGGGGTGTTAAACGCTGTTTTCCACTCATCCCCCCCTTATGCGGACCAAATGATAAGCATTGCGGAGATCTAATTTTGTGAAAAATTTCGCCCCCTGCAGATGTTCAAAGGCTGAAGACATCAACGGCAAAGGATAAGTATTCTGTACCGTAATGTTGTTCAGCCCCCGATAGTCAATGCAGGGACGAAGGGAACCGTCCTTCTTTTTCACAAAAAAAAATCCCGCCCCCGCCGGTGAAGAAGAGGGACGGATGATCTTGGCTGCCAGAGAATCAGAAATATATTTCTCCATGGCCTCCCTTTCTGGGGCAGAAAGCGAGTATAATTTGCCTTTAGGCGGAGATGTACCTGGTAATAGATCTATGGCACAGTCATAGGGACGATGTGGAGGAAGAGATGCAGCCCGGGACTTACTGAACACTCTCTTCAGGTCAAGGTACTCACGAGGCACGTTTGATAGATCCATCTGTTCCTCCTGCAACACAGAACGAGACACAGCAGAACAGGCAGACAACAAACACGTAGCATGACAGCTCTCACTCCAAGAAATTATTGATTCCTGTCTCCAATTGATATGTGGATTGTGCATTACCAGCCAAGGATGCCCAAGGACTACTGGAGTGACAGGAGCTTCTGTTAAAAAAAAATGAATAGTTTCAGAGTGGTTACCAGAGGTGATCAGTCTTATAGGACCAGTGGAATGAGTAATGGAAGGAAGAGAGAAACCATTGAGAGCATGAACAGAAATAGGTTGAGAAAGAGAAATCACAGGAAGTTTCAGTCTTTGAGCTAAAGCAGAATCAATAAAATTTCCCTCCGCACCAGAGTCAATAAGTGCTTTAGTCATAAAATCCCCAGATGCCCATTTCAATTTAACCTTCAGAAGAGTGGCAGCCAGAGAGCATTTGTCCAAAGATACCCCACCCGTCAGTAACCTCTTACCTACTGACGGGCTCTGGCTTTTACGGGACAATGAGCCGCGATGTGATTCGCACCCCCGCAGTACAAACACAGGCCCTCGCTGCGGCGTCTGCGCCTCTCCTCCAACGACAGCCCAGAGCGGCCCACCTGCATGGGTTCAGGCTCCGGGAGGGGCGTGTCAACCAGCCCCGGAAATACAGTAACAGCCGGAAGAGGGTGATTCTCCAGTGTGTGTGTGTCGCGTGTGTCTCTCCCGGAGCTGTAAGCGAGAATCCACACGAATGGCTAGGTCAATGAGCCCATCCAGGGTCTTAGGAAGATCTAAAGCGAAGATCTCGTCTTTTATACGGTCTGCCAGCCCGTGGAGAAAGACGTCCCATTGCGCCTGAGCGTTCCACTCGCTCTCTGCCGCCAGAGTGCGGAACTCAATGGAGTAGTCAGCAACACTCCGATGCCCCTGCTGCAACTCCGTGAGCATCCGGGCCGCCTCTCTGCCCGCCACGGCTCGATCGAATACCTTTTTGAGCTCCTCTGAAAAGGCTTTAAACGATGAGCAACATGGGAGTTTCTTCTCCCATACAGCGGTGCCCCAAAGCGCTGCTCTCCCGGAGAGAAGCGTAATGACAAAAGCCACTTTCGATTCTTCCGATGAAAACGAGGAAGGCTGCAGGGAAAAGTACAGTGAGCATTTTGATAAAAAGGCACGACACAACTCAGGTTCTCCGGAGTAGAAAGCCGGAGGTGGGAGGCGAGGCTCGGGAGATCTAGCAGCTTGCTCAGGCGCCGATACTACGGGTGGACTAATATTAGCTGCAACAGGCTGCTGCACACCGGCAGTATGAAGAAGCTGCAGCTGTGTGGTGAGTTCAGACACCTGTGTGACCAGCGCTTGGATAGCGCGATTGGTGGTGGTCATCTTTCCATCCTGTCTGTCCATGCGTGAATTAGTTTCTGCAACAAACTCAGCCAGGCCGACGATACTCGCTGGATCCATGATGATCAGTCCGTTCTGTCACGACACTAGACAGAGAGGATCCAATTGCAAGTATTTAATGAAAATAAAGTGTCAAAGGATACAGCTGGATTCTCCGGAAACAATGAAAAGTTCAACACAAAAGAGAGCCCACAGGCTACGGTGAAGACATCAACTGAGAGTACAGACTGTGAGGAATCCTAAGAGCAACAGACAGGAACAAGAATAAACAACGGACTGATAAACAGCAGTAACCACAGACTGAATATATAGCCAGTGAAATGAGGATCAGCTGGAGGATGATTAGGTCAGCTGATACATCAGCTGACAATAGCACGATGTCAACACCGAAGGTAAACAAGCACACGCCCACGCACACGACAACACATAAGGCATGACACATAACATACAGGAGGAAAACACAGATACATAAACCGTGACAAAGTGAGCAAAGGTTTCTCTCATACACTCACATGCAACAATGGTAAGCAACCATCAAGAATGCATGCTTATATAGTGGATTTGCAATGAAAAAATGTAACTAAAATTGAAATCAATAGGGGAAAAACAGCCCCAAACATAATAAAAGGGTAGTAAATTTGCCAATTCCAAAGCATTTTTCCAAAATTTGTGTAAAAATTCCACTTGCTGAAACAGAGAAAGTTGTGGCCAAATTAAGACTCAAAATCACCCCAGAGTGGATGAAAACATCCCGAACAGCACATAAGGGTTAAGATAGTTTCTAGGGTATTGCTATTTGTTAGGTCATTCTAGGTGCTTGGCAGGGAGTTAATCAGCAGACATTTTTTAAATGATTATGGAATTCTGGATGATTGCTACAGATGTAGCAAGAATCAGTACATATGTGATGTAACAGCAGCCTTTATTTGCATCGCTTCTTCGAGCTTGTTTATTTACTTGTAATCATTTCCAGATTCAAATGGAGGACTCCCCTATATTCACATTATTTGTTTAAAAGAGTTTGGTTTACATGGCTGTACTAAATAAAGGTGTTGTCCTAAAAAAAAGTGCAACTACAGGAGAAGCCTGAAAAGTAAATCTAATTAAAATGTTCAACCCGATATACAGTAATGTAGTGAAATAAGCATCTCACTTTAAGTCTCATGTCTATAAAAGCCTGAGGTAGCCAGCCAGAATTGTAAAAAAGCTTTTTCAGTGCTCTTTGGACTCTAGAGCTGGAGAGCAGAGTATTGATTTTGATCTACTTATGCATCAATACAAATGTGAATAAATTGCTTAGCAAGAGACAGAGCTGGGGAGAAGCGTGCCAAACTGCACTATATTTGAAAAATGACTAACAAATTTTTGTCTTATATTCACATCTGAGTTGAAGTGTCATTATTGTCCACACATATTTTCAAGTGACCTCCGTGAAGTTGGCACCCCATAAAAACAAATAAACATCAAAACTGCCATTCTTTTGTGCTACGTTTGTGCTGATTTGTGCCACAAAAACGAGCGTTTGTGCTGGTTTGGGGTCTGAGATATTAAGCATTGTTTTTTTGACCGTGTGACGTCACTTTCCACCCCATGTTGCTCAAATGACTTCAAATCAGCACAGGTCGTTTGTGCTCGATTTGTGCTGGTTTGTGCCGTTAAAACAAACTATGTATCTGTTTTCCTCCTTTAGATATAAGCAAAATATTTCGGGAGCCGTGACGTCACTCTCCACCCCATGTCCTCTAAATCGCACAAAACAGGTGTCATATTCGTTTGTGCTGTTTAGATATAGGCCTAACCAAAATATTTGGTTAGATTTGTGCTGGTTTGTGCCGTGGAAATGAACATCAGATATTTATATTCGTGCAGGAATATGTTATTTTTGTTTGCTCACAATTTGTGCTGCAAAAAATATTATTTGTAGGCCTAAAAATAATATTAGATCATTTAGAGGTCTCTCGACCCCAGTTGCTCCATATTTACTAAAATAGTCTCGTTGGTGCGCATTTCATTTGTGCTGGATTTACCTATGACAGTTTCGTTAGTGCTGCTTCTATATAATGCATCACCCCAGATGTATGATTTTCCAAAGTATTTTAATTTGTTTGTGCTGATAGAATTTTCGTTTGAGATGCTTTATTTTTTAGATATTAAAATAGCCTAGGCCAAAATAGGTTATTCTGAGATCTTTTTTTTTTTAATCAGAAAAAGCATGAAGCCCGACCATTGGTTTTCAAGTGCACTATCATAGTGTCTCTGTTTGTGTCTAAAACTATACAAAAAGTGTTGCATTATCAGTAACCATGACCAAATGCTTGTGCAAGGACATTAACAAATTCATAAGGAATAAAAAGAGATAAAAATCTAAATAATTAGTTGATGCTTCTTAGTATCGTGAATAAGGAGAGCACTCCACTGTTTACTAAAAAATGTATTTTTATCATCATCAAAAGTGTTCCAATCTGCTCGTCTTTTAAATGTTCTTGTAAGAAATAAATCCTCAAATGGGAAACACATACTTCTCTCCTTGTCCCACTAAGCTTGGCACCCGGAGGGAGGCTTCCCAGGTGCACTGCATTATAATGTCAAAGGCCCTTTTATCATGGGAGGGTAAGATGAAATTTGCTCTCAGCCTCAGTCCATAACTTTGGAAACAGAGGTTTTTATTACTTTGCAGATCAAAGGTCAAATTATTATGGAACACATTTAACTCTGTCACATCTTTAACAAATTGTGTTAATTTCCTTTTTTTTTTACCATTATAACCTTCCTGATATAGTAAAATTTCTGTCATTTAAAATTATGGTAACAAGTAGGTCAATCAGAAAAAACACACTCTGACAATCCACAGAGGATAATCAATATGCATGCTCCATGCATTTGGCCACAGTATTTTCTGGTGAGATGCCCCCCTCTTGTTTTTAAGTTTATATAAGCTTGTATTGCATCTACTAGGAATAAGGGACTTGTTAAAAAAAATAAAATAAAATTGACATGCTTTAAGCAGTAATGTGAAGCAGGCAGCCATGCATGACCACTGAGTATTCACAGCTTGTCAGAATGCAAAATGTGGAATATACAGATTATTCATTCAGTTAATTCCCTTCGCCTTAGTCCCTTTATTTATCAGAGGTCACCACTGAACTGCCAACTTATCCAGCATATATTTATGCAGTGGATGCCCTTTCGTTGCATAAAACATTATATAATAATGATGATAATAATAATAATTATTATTATTATTATTATTATTATTATTATTATTATTATTATATACTGCTCACAAAATTAAAAAGGCAACACTTAGAGTTACATTTTGTTCTTTAAGTGATCTCTTTATTTTTTGAGCAGTATATACATATTATTTTAATGTATTGTTTGGCACGATTCCTAAAAAAAAATATTGCATTCCCCAAAATACTTCACATTCTCTTATTAAATATTTGCATTCGCTTATGGAAGTCTATTTGTACATGTTTCAGTGACTTCAAAATTTTAATTTTTCACTAACCATGCTTAAACGTTTCTTTCTCAAAAACACAAACACATACATACATGTGTCACACCCTTGGCTCGTTCCTGCAGCCCCAATCACCGCTCTCCCTCACCATTCATCACACACCACACCCGTGAACTCTCACCTGATTACTGATCACCTGCACCCACAATCACCCATGCACTATAAAGACTCACCTCATTCATTCACTCACCGGCTGGAATTAAAGTCTGATGGTTCTTTTCATCGTCTCTTCCTCCTGTACTCTTCCATGGATGTCCTTCTCCTGTGGATGCAAACACACCTGCTTAAGGGAAGTGACTAAAGCTATGTTGGTGTGTTACTGAAGATCTGATACTTACCATTTGAACTGTGTGTGAGATCGCTCTCCCTCTGCTACACCATTTACCTACTTCATCTCACAGTGTTTGTTGCATTGCAAAAATAAATACCCTTAAATATTTATTCTTCTTTGTCTTCCTTGTGTGGCCGTGACAACATGCTGCATAGCCCAGCTTGTGCTGTTTACAGTGTTATCACACTTTAGCCATTAATATGTTTTTAAGATACTGAAAACAACACAAATGTCAGGGCATGTCAAAACTTCTTCAGGGCCCAAAAACACCCTTAGACCCCTGAGAGTTAATTTGCACAAACTTTTTGTTGTTGTAAAGTTACTAAGTTTCTGTCAGGGTCTGCCAATTTGGTCTTGTTTATTCATGTTTTGGTGGCAAAGTCCTGGTACTGGTCTTGTCATGTGCATTTCTCTTGTCTTTGTATTAAACATGCTGTCTCTACTCTCTGACACTTACTCTTCAGTTGATCACCAGCCAAAATCTGACCTAGGGCCTTAGGCCTTACCCAAGCTTTGGCATGGCTTCGGCCTTCTCACTTTTC
The DNA here is from genome assembly GCA_903798195.1 of Danio kyathit. Lineage (NCBI taxonomy): Eukaryota > Metazoa > Chordata > Actinopteri > Cypriniformes > Danionidae > Danio > Danio kyathit. The sequence continues at coordinate 13,850,148 of LR812533.1, read as the reverse complement.
AGAGACTTTCAGCATCAAGTCAAGTCTCTATTTTGAACAATTTCAACTCATAACCTTGCTGGAATGCTGATCAACCGATCAGAAGGGGAAAGGACCAGCAAAGACTCATCTAGAAATTTCCAGGCCAGAACACACTGCATAAGCCACAGACAAAAGAACTATGCAAGTTTGATTTAGTTATCAGACATGTACTAAGTAGTATGTAGTAAGATAAATTATTCTTCCACACCAGGTAATTACTTGATCTTTGAATAAATAGACAAATAAATTGTAGGCTCCAACAGAGGAGCAGTTCAATTTAATGTAATTTTAGTTTGGCTACCATTAACAACAAAGTCAATCCAAATATTCATAATTCAATAATAACTTATTATTATAAATTATTAATATTAATAATTTTATTAGCTTATTTTGCTACACTATTGTCTAGTCCTACCCATCTTATTATGTCAAAATTAGGCAATTCTGATCACTTGTTTGTTTATTGATTTTGCTCTTTTATAGTTTCTTATACTCTCTTTCTTGGTTGGTCTGTTGTCATTCTTTCATGTGAGTTTGTCATCTAGTCAAGATTTACCATTTGACCAAAGTCAATCTAAATATTCATAATTGACTTTTACCAAAGTCAATCCAAATATTCATAATTATTAATAAAATATTCATAATTCAACAATAACTTATTATTCTGAATTATTAATATTAATAATTTTATTAGCTTATTTTGCTACACTATTGTCTAGTCCTACCTATCTTATTATGCCAAAATTAGGCAATTCTGATCACTTGTTTGTTTACTGATTTTGCTCTTTTATAGTTTCTCAGGGTGCTTTCACACCTAGACTTTTTTCCGGAACGTGGCGCATTTGCCCAGTTAGCGCGGTTCGTTTGGCATATGTGAACAGGGCAATTGCGCTCGGAATCGCGCCAAAGCAATCGCTCCGAGACCGCCTGAATGAGGTGGTCTCGGCTCGATTGAAACGAACCCTGGAGCGGATCGATTGTAGTGAGAAAGCGATACGATCCGAGCCCGGTTATATCACAGTGTTTTATGAATATGTAATAGGCATATGGCTATATGAAGAGAGAATTATGAGTAGATTATATGAGTCATTCCAGACATCCCAAGTCTCCCGGAAGTTCCGGGAGTATCCCGCAAATGCACAGAGACTCCCAGATGCCCGCAAACGAGTGATAATCTCCCGGAAATCGCGCGTCTTCCTCCCGGTCCTCAAAATACGTCGCGCACCCTTCTCATCACCCCTCCCCTCCTCGCTCTTCAGACATGTCACGCGCACGCTGTCAAACACCACCAAACCACCCCCGACAGCTGAGCGGGACTCTGCTAAATAAACCATGAAACTCTGACCAATGTGAGGAGAGTTTACTCACACGTGACTTGTTTTAGCTATTTTGGTCCTTTTAGAAACTTTGCAGTGTGAAAGCGAACAATGTAACAATTTTAATCCCTGTTTCGGAACAACTGAATCGATTCACTGGTGTGAAAGCACCCTTATACTCTCTTTCTTGGTTGGTCCGTTGTCATTCTTTCATGTGAGTTTGTCATCTAGTCAAGATTTTATATTTCTAGTCAAGGCAAACCCAAAAATGATTTCTCTCTCTCACTCTATTTTTTTATCTCATAAAAGTGTTGCGTTTCCACTTGCATTTACTTGCAAAACTCTTTACGCTGTCTTAAAGCATGGAGTTCCTCTCACAAACTTTGCATTGCTGGCATTTGCTTTCAAAATAAAATTTGCGTTGTTCTTTTTACCCCCATCATATAATTTTGTTGCATGCTTTAGAAAGCATGTAGTTGTCAGCGCCAATAGCCTGGTGGTTAGTGCATCGACACATAGCACCCAGGTGCTAGCGGTGACCCAAGATCAATTCCTGGCTTGAAGTCCTATGCCGATCTTTCCCCTATCTCTGTTCTCCACACTTTCCTGTCTGTCAATCTCCACTGTCCTGTCAATAAAGGTGAAAATGTCATGATCGTGGGTGGGGAAAAAGGAGCGAGGACCCAAGTGCAGAGTGACTGGTAATTTATTTACAATAAAATAAAAGACAAAATAAACTACCCTGAGGGGGAAAACATTAATAAAACAAACAATCAAAACAAACTAGGATGGGCAGGCTGGCAGGGATCAGGACTGGAACGATCAGGACTGGAACACTCATGACTGGGCAACATACAACGTATGATGACGAACTGGCACAGGACAGTAGACATAAGGAGAATATAAGCAGAAGTAAATTAACACAAACAGGTGAACCTAATAAAATAATAATGGGTTAACAAGGAGGTTGGGACTAGACAATAGACGGGAGAGCACATGGCACAAAGAGACCACACAAGCCATGTGCTCACATAAAAAGAGACTAGAACATGCAGCCAATGAGAGAACTCATTAACCGCGCGTTCACAATGAACAGACAAGACTGAAGCACGCAGCACAATGTAAACACCGAGCCAGGTGCTTGGACAACACATAGACGCAAGACACAAGCACACAATAATTTAAAACACCTTACCGTGCGCTCACACATAAGCAACGCGCATGTTTCATCTCAGCGCCAACCAAAACCAAAACCAAGCAGACTGAGACGCTGAGAATGAAACAGCGCAATACAGGCAGAACAAAAATAAACACGAGTACAAGAGCGTGCGTGTCCCAAGCACGCACAGGCCACGCGCAACCACATCAAGCGAGAGCGCGCACGTATGGAAGGCCAAATAGATCAAACTTTGCCTATTACCAAACGCATGTCACCCCCTTCCATACGCACGGTCTGCGCACACTCACGACGGCCCGCACACAGAGACACACACAATGACAGAAAACAAGTGCTCGACCGAGAAAACTCGAGGACTCTGCCACCAAATCAAGAGTTTACAAGACCAGAGTGGCAGAACTCTGACAAAAAACCCCTTAAAAAATAATAATAATAAAAAAGAAAGCATATAGTATTTCAGCATACTGCAGCTCTGAGGAGAGTTTTATAGAATTCCTTAAATTTTATACCCACAGGTGTATTGTCGCGGTTCAGGTGTGGGGGAAAAGGAGCGAGGACTCAAGTGCAGGAAATCAGGGTATTTATTGATAATAAAATAAAACAAACAGCAAAATAAACAACCCTGAGGGGGAAAACATTAATAAAACAAATAATCAAAACAAACTGGACAGGGCAGGCTGGCAGGGATCTGGACTGGAGGACAGTCAAAGTCAAAGTCAGCTTTATTGTCAATTCAACCACATGTACTGGACATACAGAGAATCGAAATTCCGTTACTCTCAGACCCTAGGTGCCTAACATATAATATTAATACAAAAATACAGAAAGTAGAGTTGTAAAAAGAATATTCAATAAATACAATTATAGAAAGTAGTCTAAAAAATATACGCATTAAAAAAAAAATATATATATATATATATATACATAAGATGTGCTCTGATCTAAAGATTTACGTAAAAAATAAAATTTTATGAGCAATACAATTAGTTAAGGGCACAGGACAGCAGACATGAGGAGATTTTAAGCTGAAGTAAATTAACACAAACAGGTGAACATGATAAACTAATAATGGGTTAACAAGGAGGGTAGGGCTAGACAATACAAGACTAGAATACGCAGCCAATGAGAGAACTCATTAACCGCGTGTTCTCAAGACAACACAGAAGCACACCATAAAAAGCACGCGGTCACAATGTAAACATCCAACCACGTGCTTAGACAACACCAACAGACGCATGACACGAGCACACGATAGATGAACACCTTACCGTGCGCTCACACATAAGCACCGCGCATGCTTCATCCCAGCGCCAACCGAAACCAAAACCAACCAGACTGAGACGCTGAGAATGAAACAGCGCGATGCCGACAGAACAAAACAAACACTAGAGCGCACGCGTAGGCCGTACATGTTCGCATCAAGCGGGAGCACGCACAGCCCGCACGCACGCACGCACTCATGACAGCACGCACCCAGAGACACACACACAATGACAGTAAACTAGTGCCCGACCCGAGAAAACTCGAGCCGAGCACAACAGGGAACACTCAACAAGATACAAGACAGACAAGAAACACCACAAGACAACAAAACAGGCAACATCAACACACACAAGACAGGGAAGTGAACAGGCAAGACAACATGAAGAGGGGGGGGGGGGGGGGGGGGGGGGGGGGGGGGCAAGCCAGACCCAACAAGACAGACAAGGGAGGGATGGGAGGGCAAGATCAGGGAGGAACAGTTCAGGGCAGGACCAGAGGGACAGTCCAGGACAGGACCAACGGGTCAGAGACCCCAGCAGGGGGCCAGGGTGGAGCAGAAGGGACTTTCCAGGGTGAATTCAGAGGTTTAGTGGACCAGGCAGGGGACCAGGGTGGAGCCGGAGGGTCAGTCCAGGGTGGTGTAGGGGCAAACCAGGGATGGGGCAGGAGGGATGACCCAGGGAGGATCCTTCAGGAGAGACAAGGCAGGAGGCTTGTGGGGAGCTGGCTGGGCAGGAGGCCTGTGGGGAGCCGGCTGGGCTGGAGCCGGCTGGACCGGGGGCCTGTGGGGAGCCGACAGGGCTGGAGGCCTGAGGGAAATCAACTGGGCTGGAGGCCTGTGGGGGGCCGGCAGGGCTAGGCGTCTGGGTGGTGCCGGCAGAGATGGAGGCCTGAGGGGGGCCGGCAGGGCAAGTAACCGGGCTGGGGCCGGCAGGGCAAGGAGCCGGGCTGGGGCCGGCAGGGCAAGGAGCTGGGCTGGGGCCGGCAGGGGAAGCCGTCTAGGTGGTGCCAGCAGGGCAAGGAGCCAGGCTGAGACCGGCAGGGCAAGACATCTGGGTGGTGCCGGCAGGGCAAGACGACTGGGTGGTGCCGGCAGGGCAAGGAGCCGGGCTGGGACCGGTAGGGCAAGACGTCTGGGTGGTGCCGGCAGGGCTAGACGTCTGGGTGGTGCCGGCAGGGCTAGACGTCTGGGTGGTGCTGGCAGGGCTAGACGTCTGGGTGGTGCCGGCAGGGCTAGACGTCTGGGTGGTGCTGGCAGGGCTAGGAGCCGGGCTGGCACAGGCACTGAGCCGCGTTCTGGGGCTGGAGCCGACACTGGCGGGCGCTCTGGGGCTGGAGCCGACACTGGCGGGCGCTCTGGGGCTGGAGCCGACACTGGCGGGCGCTCTGGGGCTGGAGCCTACACTGGTGGGCGCTCTGGGGCTGAAGCCGCCTTTGATGAAGAGGCCTTTCTCTTCATCCTCTGCTTTTGGGTGCGGGTTAACCCTTGGGGGTTGGTCATGGGCTGGGAGATGGTGCTGGTGGTGAGAGGGGTCCATTCCCCCTGCAGGATCTCCCTCTCCTTCCTCAGGCAGAATTACTCCACCACCTCCCAATATGTCCATGCCCCAATTTCACCCAGCTCCTCCCAATCAAATGGTTCATCCAATCCAGCCAGAAAGATATGGATGAGCCCAAGCCCCCGGACTGCCTCAAGGAGATCCTCGGCGAAGATTCCAAAGGGGCGATGGTTCTGCTGGTGAGGCAGTCCTCTGGCTAGGGGTTGGTCCTTAGGTCCCTCTTGCTGGGAGAGAGCTGGGCGCAGAAATATGCCCATTTCTGCTGAGTCCTCTTGTGGCCAGTTCGTACTGTCGCGGTTCAGGTGTGGGGGAAAAGGAGACCAAACAAGAATTTACAAGACCAAAGTGGCAGAACCCTGACATGTATATGTACAGGGCTTGATTTTAAACCCTCTATTCTTTCACATAGATTATTTTTATTTATTTATTCATTTTTAGAGAAGGAAATCATGGTAAGATGAATATATTATTTCAATGTTTTAGTTTGGGCATCTGCCAGACAAACACGGGGTATTCAACTGTGCTATTTCATTAAGGATAAATGATCCTTTTCTGTTGCTAAAATAGTATTTCATTTAATCTGTGAGTGTAAATTATAAAGCCTTTATGGTGATACTTAATGCACTTATAAATAAGCATCCATTTCACCATTTTTTATTTCTCTGTAACCAACATACAAAGGCACAAAAAGTACAATTGAGTACAATTGTTAGCTACTTAATATATATACACATTCACACCCAGCACTATTCAGAAATGATCCAATATACACATGTATAAAACACTCACATAAAATAAATCTCAAATATGACTACATACTGTACATGAAAAATCACCCTTGTTTACATGTTAGTCTCACAGGCGTATCACTCAAGGGCATCTGTTGTATTGTCTACCTCTGAATCCTTAGCATTAACAATTAATAACATACAGTAATCCAGAGTGGCAAGAGGTCATGCAATGCTGCTCCGCCACGGCCAATGTGAAACTCAAGTCAAGTGGCTGTTAAAAGTGATTGATTTTAACTGAGCTTGCACTCTTTCTTCCATCAACACACATTTTAATGTCAGACTCTTGTAACAGTGCGATGCCCTTTGATGCATTAAAGATGAACGGTGATGTCAGCAGGTGTCAGTTTTGTGGAGCACCCATAACATTAGCTTGCAGATTTTTTTAGTGTCATCTCAGCCACAGGGCAAAAGGCTAAACAAAGTTATTCAAGACCATATTGTGTTCAACATCACTGGCAGTAACAAAGAGATTTTTTTTTTTTATTCACATGAGGTGCATCACATTCTTGCCAGGACTACACAATATTAAATAATAAACAAAAAGTCAAATCAAAATAAGAAAAAGCAAAAAATTGTGATAGTTTGTTTTATATATATATATATATATATATATATATATATATATATATATATATATTATATATATATATATATATATATATACACAGGAAGAACATGCAAACTTCAAACGCCACAGAGAAATGCCAACTGGCCTTTGTTACTCTGCCACTTACCACTTTCTGCCACTTTGACTCCTCCCACTTACTCTGCAGTGACTGGATCAATAACCCAATCTGTAATGATTGGTCTACTGCATGCATCCACTACTGTATTTTCATCATAACTACAAGTATAATACAGCCAACAAACATTCAGTATTAATCAACACAGCGGCAGTTTAATTATTTTGAACTTTGAGTATGGTGTGCTTAAGATCATCAGAATCTCCTTCAGCTGCATGAAAGCTATGGTTGGCATGTTCAGACAATTAAAATTGTAAGGATTCATCCACCAGCCCAAAAACAATCCAGTGACATGGTTGAAGAAGTTCTGCATCTATGTCTTTCTGAGTACCTATTGAAATAATTATTTAATTTCATTTATTTATAGAGACATTCACTTCTGATTTTATAGATAAGTTAAACTGTATAATTTTGATTATTTTAATCTGCTTATATTTTACTAGCTGATCATAAAATTTGTTCATAATTGTAATAATCAGTCATTTAGATTTTGATCTTTTCTTGCATCCCATATTTTCAGTTATAGAGATAGTTTAGAGTTTTATGCCCGGGAATTGCATGATTTCTCATGGACACTATGTTGATATTCTGAATTTAACCAGCTGAAATGGCTTTCACACCAGACACAGAAAGTGATGCACTATGAAACTCATTACTTTCAATAGAGCAGGCCAAAATAAAGAGAACAATGCCTCCTGTTCTGAAGAGGGAATATCTCAAATATATTTTATAAAATTCAGTTAACATCCCCAAACATATTTGCAACCTTTAGAAGCTTAGGAAATTCTGAAAGCAAAGCCATGGCTATTTGGGTGCTAAATATTTATGGCTGTTTTATAGCTTTTTTGTCTGGCTATTTAAAGAGATCCGGCAAATAAGGAACAATTCTGACTTCCCATACAACCTCTACGATCACGATCTAGCATGATCGCCTCACAGCAAGAAGGCCCCTGGTTCGAGCCTGGGCTGGGTCAGATGGGAGTTTGCATGTTCTCCCAGTGTTCACGTGGGTTTCCTCTGAGTGCTCTGGTTTCCCCCACAAGCGCAAAGACATGTGGTGTAGGTGAATTGGGTAAGCTAAATTGTCTGTAGTGTATGTGTGAATGAGTGTGTATAGATGTTTCCCAGAGATGGGTTGCAGCTAGAAGGGCATCCGCTGCGTAAAGCGTATGCTGGATAAGTTGGCGGTTCATTCCACTGTAGTGACCCCAGATAATAAAGGGACTAAGCCATAAAAAAAGAATGAATGAATGAATTTTGAATTCAGTTTGATTATCTTTGAAAAATACTTGAACTTGCCTGGCAAAGTAAATTTCAAAGTTTGATTAATTCAGGAGTCTCCTAAATTATCATCTCTTGAAAATTAAATGGAGGCTTAATGCTACCACTATGCTCTGTCATTCATTCATATGACTATACGGAGCAGTATAGACTCATCAGTTGGAAGACATGTTGATTTATGTTTAACACTGAAATTAGTAAGATGTATGGAGGTGATTAATTAATTGCACTTTTAACACAAGTGAGCAGGATGCAACTGGACTAACAGGTAGTAGTTAACCCTGCATTCTCTGATTAACCACAGACCTACAAGCTGCGTGGAGTGAACATAATACTGTATACACAACTAAATGCAAATTTCAAGTACTCCCAGGTTTGTATGCACAACAAGTGTGTGGGCAATGTTTCATTCAAACATAATGACAAAATGACTAAAGATCCACTTGAAGGACATTTCATATTAATAACTCTTGTGTTGACTTTCCTTTTTGAGAGACAATAATTTTATACAAGGTGCTAGAGCTGCACGATTAATCGAAAAAAGATCGCGACCCCCTAGACCAGGCCGAACCCGGCCCCCGAGGCAATTTGTTCTGGCCCTCCAAATAGTGTGACCAAGACATCAAGAATAAATTTAGTTCAGTCAAAAAACGGCCACTATAGTTATGAAGTGACCTGTGTCTATTCAATACAGCATGAGCTGCGCAGAGCGTGAGTCACCTGACAGTGGCGAGATCAGCCGAATACATTTGAATATGTTTGTAGAAAAGGTCTTTTGTACAATGCACTGATATCGATATTAGGGATGCAACGATTAACCGATTTCAATATTAACTGTGCTTTAATTTGTCATGGTTAATTAATCGTAAAGGCTTCTCTAAGCCGCATTTCTGCATTTCTGTTCTGCCGCACGAAACGAAACTGCTGAACAAAGTTACGCCAAGTTGCCAACTGTGCGCTAGTTTAAAGTTCCGAGCTTGTACGCACGCACACTGTAATAACTATAGCCGCGGGCCGTTCCCATATCACGTCTTTCCCGCGCGCAAGTTTGTTATGTCGTAAGAATATATATGCCAATATGCGGGCGCAAGCGGGGCAACGCGCTCGCGGCTGTCTGGGTGCACGCAGTAGAAAACATCTCATGCTGTAACGGTGAGAGTTGTGCTTAGCTTTCAGAGCAATGTAAACAAAAGACATGTTAGACGAACTATTATTAAATGATTATGTATGTATGAACGCAGATGATAACAACAATTAATCTAAATATTGGCGCTGACCTTCATAACAATTATTATAATATTATTTTCTCCCGTTCCTCTCTATAAACACACACATAATTAAATTGTGTAGCCCTATAAGCACAAAAAAAACCTACAGCATAAAAACTATTACTAATGAAAATGCCTTTTAAAGGTTTTTAATATTAGTTAGGGATGTCCAGATCTAAATCTAGCTAATTTAAAGCTTAAATTTACATTAGACGTGATAACTGAAACACTGATTATTCTTCACACTATATAATCGTACAACCAAAATCTATAATTGTTGCATCCATAATTGTTATGCAGTTCAAAACATAACATATGAACGTATCTGAATGTAGAAGAAGCCTACTTAAGCAATACACTGATTTTGTTGTGCTATGAAATACAACATTTGAATGTTTGTTAAAAAAACTTATTGTACAATGCAGTGATATTATATAGTTTCAAAATACAATATATTAACATTTTAATGTAGACAAATACAACGTGGGTGTCTAAAGGAGCAAAAATACATCATTGGCTCTTATATGCAGTTGTGACATCATTTATATTGCAAGTCATATCTCTCCGGCCCTTCGTTTGGGATGCTTTTCATGAACTGGCCCCCGTGACAAACTAATTGAATAGCCCTGCCCTAGACGATCTTAATCCAGCATTTCTCAATTCTGCCAATCATATTTTCAAGTTCAGGAGAGAAGCAAAGGCGGCCGCACAAGTCTTCTCATTGTTTTACATACATTGCTCAGCGACATGGACACCTCCAAATGACGTTAAAAGAGTAACATACTGTATTTATAAGTTATAGTTCACCCAAAATGTAATTTTTGTCTTCATGTATTCGCGGCCGTGAAATCACACGTGACATGAGCTGCTGACCGCAGAGCTGTTAACACTAGGGTTGCCACCTGTCCCTTAAAATACGGAATCGTCCCGTATTTGAGAATGAAATTGCACGTCCCGTTTTGAATCAATACGGGATGGGTTTTGTCCCGTATTTTTTAATCATTTTTTTAAAAAGTAGCTTTTCATGCAAATCATCCCACACGCATTTCATGAATATGTCTCATTTCCTACTTTTGATTGGGTAATACTTGACGTCATCGTTAGTTTGATTGGTCTTTGTCCGTGAGGAGGGCGGATCTCTTAAGCAGAGTCTGTCGAGTAGCCTTATGACAGATGCTTCACCAGGTAACCCCGCGTGTAAACGCAAGCGGCTGCAGAAGTACCGCAGAGAGTGGTAGTAAACAAATACCTGGTTGAAATTGTTATTAAGCCAACTGTACGATTTGTCAGAGAGCGTTCTCTGTGGCCCAATGTAAGTGGATCACGGTTCAATGTAATATTATGATTTGCTTGTTAAGATTAAGTCAGACAGATAAGCATTAATTTATTACATGAAACGTTACATTTATTGTAAGCTCTGCACAAGACGTTTGGCCAATTGGTGAAGTTTTTTGGTTAAGCCACTGGCTTGCATGGTTCGGGATCTGTAGAGCTGCGCATCGATGGATTTGCTATTCAGTGTTGGACTCTCAGTAGTGATTATTAACCCACACTGAACTGAGCTAAACTGAACTGAACTTAATCTCTGAAAACTGAACTGACACTGTTTCAATTCACTATAATCTTCCATGTGAAGCTGCTTTGACACAATCTACATTGTATAAGCGCTATACAAATAAAGATGAATTGAATTGAATATTACATTAATAAACAAAATAATGCCCATGTAAAGAAAATAAACTAGTAAATTGCAACTTTCCATATTTTTAAATTAGAAATAGGCTATTTGAAAACTTTACTAGCCAATGTTTGTAGCTGTTTCCATGTTTGGATAGGTGTTACTGCAAATGACAAATATTTTAGCCAAAATCTGTTATCAATACCACCCTTTAAAATTAGGTTCATCAGTATTTTCTCCTCTCCTCTAGGTTACAGCAGCTGAGTTAACGCACGTGTACCACACTATTAAACATAACATCAGCTATAACAGTGCTGCAGAGATGTAAAAGAGAAAGACTGACTGCATCTGATCTGTTTACACAGATTCAATAAAAGACAGTTTATTTTAATGTCCAAGTGTTCATACTTTCCTGAAAACATATTTTAAGTTGCGATTTACCACCACTGGCATGCTATTGGGGATGTGGCCCCCGCTGCAGTATGCGTCCCTTATTTTTTTGTATTAAAAGTGGTAACCTAGTTACCACAGAGAGGGCGGGCGTGCGCTCTACTTAATGATAGACGCGCGCGCGTCTACTTTCGTAGACAGAACTTGCATAGGCTGTAAATAACAGGTAATAAAGTTGTAAATAACATTCAGTTTGTGGCACAGAGTGATTGTTTGCGAGCCGTGCGGGAAGTATGGACAGCACTTAGCAGTGAAAATGAAACCGAAAGCGCGCGCACATCATTTAAAGGTGCTGTATGTAAGTTTTTGACTCTTCTAAAGCATAAAAATACAATAATATGTGTGCAGATATTTAAGAAACATCCCAAGTGAACATACTTGTTTAACTGACAAACAATGCTGAAGTCAGATATTCTGCTTTGAAAATGTTTTTTTCCGTGCCGGAACGCTGTCTTTGTTTAGATAATTTTCACATGCACATGCCAGTTTAACCAATTATAATTCAGCACCCCGGGTTGCCTTGTTGGAAAACAGCATATTTCATTCATTCATTCATTCATTCAGAAAGACTCTGAAAGCATGCGTCCATGAGCGAAATGCTAGTGTAGTGGAAAGTATCAGATGTCAAAATGAGACAGATTCAGTTCCACATGACGTTAATTAGCAAATGACATAAATATTAGGAACGTGAGCAGGTTACATCGCGTGTCCTAACAACACGCTGTGACGAGATTGTTATGAGTGATGAGCCATTTGGCTGTTTGCACCACAAAACACGGCAGAAATTTAAATACAGCCTTTCAGACGCACAGAATATGCACTCACTCACAAAACGGTAAGGTTTAGAATCCATTTAATACATGTTAACCCTCTTTAACATCATTAAAGGTGAAGTGAACTTTCTGCTTTCAGTATATGGTAATACACGTCATGTAAAATGCATTCAAACTCGCATTGTTAGCATTTAGCACTGAATAAAGCACACGAGGCTTACCTGAGGTGATCTGTCATAGGTTTCTGTTGTTCAGCTGTGAGAAATAGAAGCCGCTTCTAATAAATCAATTCGAGGTGTTGGTTAGAACCAAAACTCCTTTTAATATGGAGAATATTCCCTCAATCGCGTGTCATTGCTTTTATTTAGAACACAGTTTAAAATCCCTCAAACTGGCAACCCGGCGTACCTTTATTATGATTCAGGACTGCAATACCTAGTTCAACCACTGGGTGTCAAACTTACATACTGCACCTTTAAATAATCCTATCGCATTTTACAGTTATGATTACGACAAGCATTTAATGTGCTTTTCTTCCATAGTGAACACAGAGAGTTGTGCATAAAAATAAATATTTAACAGTGTCAGTATACCTACTCTAGCCTATATGATGTTGAATATAATGTAAGAGGGTATCTGATAATGACAAATGTCTGATTTTACCAGTGAATAAATGGTCTAATAATGTTGTCAATGATAGATTGCAAGCATATGTCTCAAACAAAATAATTCAACATCCGAATTATGAAAAGTTGTACTCTGATGTCGTCACTTTACTGTGCATTAATGACCAGGACAAATTTAAAGTCTGTTCAAGTCCATCATTTAAAGTCTATTCAAAATTTAGCATTTTAACCAACAGTAGAGCTACACATATTATTATTATTATTATTATAGTTGTTTTACCATATGTTTGAGAAATAACAATAATAGCAGACTTATATTAACCTTTATTTTACATCTACAGAATCGTGAGAAAATCGTGATCTTGATTTTAAGCAAAAAAATCGCAATTCTCATTTTAGCCAGAATCGTGCAGCTCTACAAGGTGCACATTTAATCCACTTGTATTACACACTGAGTGAAGCAGAATTTTCAAAAACCCAAATTATGGGCACACTAAAGATTTGACTATAACAATAAAATGTAATCATGTTGTAACAGCTGATGATGAATAAAGCAGAAAAACATTCAACTTTATTTTTTTTTCAGACAATAAAGGATAATCCTTTGTACAATCTTAAGGGATAATAATTAATTAATAATTAAACTAACATAACTGCTATTAAAACTACAGTATATTAAATGCACATGCATTATTACCTTCTTTAAAAATCATATTATTCCAAGTTAAAGTCACTTGGTAGTTATTTATAACTGTCAGGACTGTCAGCTGAAAATGAGTCCTTTTTTTTCATCTTTCAAAAATGTTTCAGGAAGTTAATCAAAAGCTGTTAAAAATTTAGTATTTCAAACATGCACTTGTTAATTTGTTTCGTATAATTAAGATAACGTGTGTTTGGACATGTTTGGTCACACTTTATTTTGATGGTCCATTTAAGTTACAATGCATCTACTGTACATGCCAACTATTTCTCATTAGATTATAAGTAGACTGTTAGGTTGGGGTTAGGGTTAGTTGACATGTACTTGCAAAATTTCTTATAGTCAGTTAAATGTCTGTTGAAGGAGCAGTATCAACAGATATTAAACAGACAGTCTACTAATACTCAAATGGACAATCAAAATAAAGTGTTACCGAATGTTTTTGCTGATCCCATCAAATCCCAATCTAACCCATCATTGGCCCACTAATCTTCGACATGTTGGACCTTTCTATATGTTATATTCATTAAAAAGTAATACATCAAATTATAGATAGCCAAATTATATTTTAATACCATACATTTTATTATCAGCATTAATTATGTGTGGCAAATTTAATTATTATGCAAGAAACCTTAATGAACACATGATACTCCAATCCAAATTAGTACATACAATGACATACAGTTGAAGTCAGAATTTTTAGCCCCCCTGAAATATTAGCCCCCCTTTTTATTTGTTGTTTAACAGTGAGATTTTTTTCAACACATTTCTAAACATAATAGTTTTAATAACTCATTTCTAATAACTGATTTATTTTATCTTTGCCATGATGACAGTAAATAATATTTTACGAGATATTTTTCAAGACACTTATATACAGCTTAAAGTGACATTTAAAAGCCTAACTAGGTTAATTAGGTTAACTAGGCAGGTTAGGGTAATTAGGCAAGTTATTGTATAACCATGGTTTGTTCTGTAGACTATCGAAAAATAAAAATAGCTTAAAGGGGCTAATAATTTTGTCCCTAAAATCATTTTAAAAAAAATTTAAAATGCTTTTATTCGAGCCAAAATAAAAAAATAAGACTCTCTGAAGAAGAAAATTTTTTATCAGTTAATCATAAATTTCCTTGCTCTGTTAAACATCCTTTGGGAAATATTTAAAAAAGAAAAAAAAAATTCAAAGGGGGCTAATAACTGTATGTTGGTGATTTGGGATTAATTGTATCTGGCTTATGGGATTAAAAACAGCTTCATTAAAGTATGTTAAATGCTACTTTAAAATACCATCTAGGGGTGGGCGATATGGAAAAAAATCATATCACGATTTTTTTCTGAGGAAATCGCGATTCCCGATTTTTATCCCGATTTTTTTTTCAAGTTTTTTAAGACTATTTTGCAAATTACAAGGGTACAATACAACCAAACTAATGTCCCCATATAAAAATATACTCTTACCATGTATGTTTAAGAATATTTTATAAGGGCTCTGGACCAGTTTAAGGAACAGAAACGAAAAACATAAATGAATGACATTTTGCAGGAACAGAAACAAAAAAACAAAAACAAGATAAACTTTCATCATTCTAAACAGAAACGTTTACAGTTAACCGATTAATAACGTTATTTTATCGTTCTCTTTATTATATGAATTTGGGAGACAAAAAGCATTCATTTAAATCATGTGTACGAATGCAATAGTGAGGCATACAACATGAAATGCCCACGAAGCAGATGCATGAGAGTCGTTTCTGATGCGACGAGCTATCGAGAACCTGGCTCTTTCATGTACAAAGGTATGTTTCGATTTATGTTATTGCTAGTAAAACTTATATTTATTCAAAATGAATTATTGATTGTTGATTGTTTTTAGATGGGTCTCCATAAAGAAAATCCTTTTGTTAATATTTCCCTTATGACAAATCATCTGATAAATCGATCTGTAATATTAAAGGATGAGGGGCAGCTCATAAACATGATAGATAAAGTTTTGAATGATATGATATATCAACCCACCCAAGCATTTTTCCATTTGCAGAATTACTTTAATTAATAGCTTAGTCCTTATAAACCACATGTGTCAAAGCCAGTTCCTGAAGGGCCGGAGCTCTGCACAGTTTAGTTCCAACCCCAATTAAACGCACCTGATCAAACTAATTGAGTGCTTTAGGCTTGTTTGATACCTACAGATAGGTGTGTTGAAGCAGGGCTGGAACTAAACTCTGCAGGGCTCCGGCCCTCCAGGAATTGACTTTGACACCCCTGTTATAAACAATCCATTAATTGTCACGGTTGCAGGTTTGTGCGTCATCCGGAGTGTCTGTTTTGTCACGTGAGTTTGTTTTGTTTTGGTCGTCCATGTGTATTTGTTATGTCACATGTCATGACGCGACTCAGCTGTTCTGATTACCTGCCAGCTGAGTCTTATTATCTCGTCTATATATGGTCTACGTTTCTATGTTTTCCTTGTCAGTTTGTTGTTCGTTTATGTGTTTGCTCATGTTCTCTGTCTGTGCTCAGGACTGTGAGGAGTGGCCGCTTGGACCATGTTGCGTCCTTCTGTTTTCCTGCCCTCTCTACCAGTTTTCCTTGTTTTGTTATTTTTGATCTTTTGTCTTGGTTTATTTTGACTACGTCAATTAAACTACACATTTGCATTTTTGGATCCTCACAAGTACTTTGAATCGTAACAGAACGAACTGACCTTTTTAATGGATCCAGCGAGTGTATCCCAGCAGATCTCTGAATTTGTCACCCTCAGCAACGCCAGGATTGAGCAGCAGGATGGGGCACTGGCTACCACCGCTCGGGCCATTCAGACTCTTGTCGGCCAGGTTTCCTTGCTCACCACCCAGGTTCAACAGCTGGCTACTGGAGCGGTGCAAGGAGAGGCCGTACCAGCTCCAGCAGCATTGCCGACACCGGTGTTTACTAGCCGCTCGGTTGAGCCTCGCCTTCCTCCACCGACCGATTACGCAGGTGAACCCCACTTGTGTCGGCCCTTCCTATCGAAGTGTTCCCTCTACATAACGTTGCAACCATCATTGTTCCCCACAGATCAGTCCAAGGTCGCCTTTGTTATCACGCTCCTTTCTGGAAAGGCGGCTCTGTGGGGGACTACAGCTTGGGAACAAAAGCTGCCTTGCTGTTCCACTTTTGAATTATTTTCCAAGGAACTCAAAAAAGTTTTTGATCGGGCCGCTTCAGGGAGAGAGGCCGCTCGAGTCCTTGCAGAGCTCCGTCAGGGGAATCAGAGCGTGGCGGACTACTCAATCGAGTTCCGGACCTTGGCGGATGAATGTGGCTGGAACGCTGAGGCGCAGTGGGACATGTTTCTTCATGGGTTGTCGGATCGTCTCCAGGACGAGATCTATACATTGGACCTTCCGAGAACTCTGGACGAGCTGGTCGATCTGGCGATTCGGGTGGACGCCAGACTACTTCGCAGAGGGAACCGCACACATCGGAGAAGGTATTCAGACCCAGTTTCTGACTTTCCAGCTTTGGCTATGGCGGCGGAAGCGGATGGCGTTGACCCGGAACCAATGCAGGTGGGCAGATCACGTCTGTCCGTGCAAGAAAGGCGCCGACGGAGAAACGAGGGACTCTGCCTTTACTGCGGTGGCGCGGGTCATCGCGTGGTTTCTTGCCCGGTAAAAGACAAAGCCCCATCAGTAGGTGAGAGGTTACTGATGGGTGAAATCAAGCAAGAGAAACCCTCTGTGGCGGCTACCTTACTGTCCGTTACTTTGACATGGGGTTCCGGAACCCAAAACACCCACGCCCTTATTGATTCCGGGGCAGAGGGGAACTTCATCGACTCTAGTTTCGCTTTCAGTTTTAAACTTCAGGTTATCGCTCTTTCTCAACCCATTGCAGTACGCGCCCTTAGCGGCCTTTCCCTTCCTACTATCACTCACTCCACTAAACCCATAAAACTTATTACGTCCGGAAATCACGTTGAACATATATCATTTTTTTTAACGGACTGTTCTAATACACCAGTGGTTTTAGGTCATCCTTGGCTGGTTCTTCATAAACCTCATATAAATTGGGGTCTCAGCACAATATTTTCGTGGAGTGAGAAATGTCATGAGTCTTGTCTTGTGTCTGCTTGTTCTGCTGTGTCTCGTTCTGTGTTTCAGGAGGAGCGTATGGACCTGTCAAACGTGCCCAGTGAGTACCTCGACCTGAAGAGAGTGTTCAGTAAGTCTCGGGCTGCTTCTCTCCCTCCTCATCGTCCCTATGACTGTGCTATAGACTTACTGCCAGGTACGTCTCCGCCTAAAGGCAAGTTATACTCTCTTTCCATTCCTGAGAGGGAGGCCATGGAGAAATATATTTCTGATTCTCTAGCGGCCAAGATCATCCGCCCCTCTTCTTCACCGGCGGGGGCGGGGTTTTTTTTTTCGTGAAAAAGAAGGATGGCTCTCTTAGACCTTGCATAGATTATCGGGGGCTGAACAACATCACGGTGAAGAATACATATCCCTTGCCGTTGATGTCTTCAGTGTTCGAGCGTCTGCAAGGGGCATCCTGTTTCACGAAATTAGACCTCCGCAACGCTTATCATTTGGTCCGCATAAGGGGGGGGGGCGAGTGGAAAACGGCGTTTAATACCCCCAGGGGGCATTTTGAATATTGTGTTCTTCCGTTTGGGCTTTCCAACGCCCCCGCAGTTTTCCAAGCACTCGTTAATGATGTGTTGCGAGACATGATAGATCAGTTTATTTATGTTTACCTGGATGACATTCTGATTTTTTCTCGTTCTCTCCAGGAACATGTGCAACACGTCAGGCGAGTGCTTCAGCGGCTGCTAGAGAATGGGCTTTTTGTCAAGGCGGAGAAATGCGTGTTCCATGCACAGTCTGTTCCCTTTCTAGGACACATTGTGTCGGTCGAGGGGGTGCGCATGGATTCAGAGAAGATTAAGGCTGTGGTAAATTGGCCAATTCCGGAGTCTCGTAAGGCCCTGCAGAGATTTCTGGGCTTCGCTAATTTTTACCGGCGTTTTATTCGCAATTTCAGCCAACTCGCCGCTCCTCTGACGTCCTTAACCTCCTCCAAGACTCCCTTCAGGTGGTCGAGTGCTGCTCAAGCAGCATTCACAAAACTAAAGGGCAGCTTTGTTTCAGCCCCCATTCTGGTGACTCCTGATCCATCCCGGCAGTTTGTGGTGGAGGTTGACGCGTCAGAGGTGGGGGTGGGCGCTATCCTGTCCCAGCGCGCAGCTTCGGACGACAGAATTCATCCTTACGCGTTTTTTTCACACCGATTATCTCCCGCAGAGCGTAATTATGACATTGGTAATAGGGAATTGCTGGCTGTCAAACTCGCTTTGGAGGAGTGGCGTCATTGGTTGGAGGGTTCGGGGGTTCCCTTTATCGTCTGGACCGATCATAAGAACCTTGAATACATCCAGTCCGCCAAACGACTTAGCTCCAGGCAGGCTCGGTGGGCATTATTTTTCGGACGTTTCGACTTTACCATCTCTTACCGACCGGGTTCCAAAAACATCAAACCCGATGCGTTATCCCGCCTTTTCGATTTTTCCGAGCGCAATACGTCTCTTGAGCCCATTGTTCCTCAGAGGATTTGTATTTCTGCTGTGACATGGGAGATCGAGAGCAAGGTTCGCACTGCCTTGGAAGGGGTAACGCCCCGGCCCGGATGCCCACCCAACCGTTTATTTGTGCCGGAGGAGATTCGGTCTGACGTCATTCGATGGGGACACTCTTTTTAAAGTGGCTTGTCATCCGGGGTTGAGTCGTACCTTATTTTTGCTTAAACAGCGATTTTGGTGGCCAGCTATGGCACGGGACATACGTGGGTTTGTTTTGGCCTGTTCTGTTTGTGCAGTTTCTAAGACTTCCAATCGTCCCCCCGCTGGGCTCCTCCAGCCTCTGTCATTGCCTTCGAGACCCTGGTCGCACATTTCGCTAGATTTTGTCACAGGTCTCCCACCATCTGGTGGCAATACGGCTGTTTTGACCGTTGTGGACCGGTTTTCGAAGGCTACTCATTTTATCCCTCTGCCCAAATTACCTTCAGCCAGAGAGACAGCGGTTGCTGTCAATAATCACGTCTTTCGCATTCATGGCCTCCCGACAGACGTGGTTTCTGACAGGGGGCCTCAGTTTGTCTCTAAATTTTGGAGAGAATTCTGTCATTTATTGGGGGCGACTGTAAGTCTTTCTTCTGGTTTTCATCCTCAGAGTAACGGACAAACAGAGAGGGCCAACCAAGATCTCGAACGTGTGTTACTTTGTTTGGTTTCCCAGAATCCCGCCTCTTGGAGTCAGCAGCTCCCATGGGTGGAGTACGCACACAATTCATTACCAGTGTCTGCCACGGGCCTTTCTCCGTTTCAGTGTAGTTTAGGTTACCAGCCACCAGTTTTTCCCAGTCTGGAATCTGAAAGCGCGGTTCCCTCTGCTCACGCCTTTGTCCAGAGGTGTCGACGCACTTGGAACAGGGCCAGACAGACTCTCCTCCAAGTGGGTGCACGCACCAAGGCGAAAGCCGATCGCCACCGGTCTAGGCCTCCCGTTTACGTCGTCGGTCAAAAAGTGTGGCTTTTAACCAAGAATATTTCTTTGCGCTCCGTATGTAATAAACTTGCACCTAAATTTATTGGCCCATTCACTGTCATCAAGATCATTAGTCTGGTGGCAGTCCGCCTCAAACTTCCTCCAACGTACAGGAGAATACATCCCGTGTTTCATGTTTCCAAATTAAAGCCCGTTTTTCATGCGGCCATTAATCCTAGGAGGAGGGGTACTGTCACGGTTGCAGGTTTGTGCGTCATCCGGAGTGTCTGTTTTGTCACGTGAGTTTGTTTTGTTTTGGTCGTCCATGTGTATTTGTTATGTCACATGTCATGACGCGACTCAGCTGTTCTGATTACCTGCCAGCTGAGTCTTATTATCTCGTCTATATATGGTCTACGTTTCTATGTTTTCCTTGTCAGTTCGTTGTTCGTTTATGTGTTTGCTCATGTTCTCTGTCTGTGCTCAGGAATGTGAGGAGTGGCCGCTTGGACCATGTTGCGTCCTTCTGTTTTCCTGCCCTCTCTACCAGTTTTCCTTGTTTTGTTATTTTTGATCTTTTGTCTTGGTTTATTTTGACTACGTCAATTAAACTACACATTTGCATTTTTGGATCCTCACAAGTACTTTGAATCGTAACATTAATAAAATACATTAATTACAAGGCTACTTAAGAATTAACCGAATATGCAATATGATCCGCAAAATGATCAGTGAAATGATCGAGGTAAGCGCTCTTTTTTATATAAACTATAAATGTCTGGCCGTGATGCGTATTTATGCCAGTCTATAAAAAGATAATATAGCTTTATATACTTCTTCTAAAATAAAAGTGTTTCAAGTTTGCACAACCAATGTTTGGTCTTAATAACCTGCTACCCATAATTAAATGTCATGTAGCTGTAGTGCCTGGACCATCTAATATGTCCGGTACTTTAAGAATTAGCTCATAAATTCGAATTAATTTATATTAATTCTCGGGGATTGAATCAAAAGATTCAAACGACTGGCTCACAGTCAAAATTAGGTTACCACGCTTACGTCATCTATTGGTCCACCCTAATAGAAGTAAGCAACGTAACTTTATCTTTAGTAAATCTATGTTATATTATTACTTGGCCAAAATAACAATATAAACAGAGTTTCACAAGCAAGGTAGCTAGACCATCTAGCTGAGGCAGTAACTTAAAAACACATAAAAACTCCGACAAGGATCTTAAAATGAAACACAAGTTTATTAAGCTACACGCACAGTAAACTACTCTACATAAAACAAACAGACACAAAGATGCACACACACACACACAGTTCTGGAATGAGTTGAATGACTGAGAATGACCAACTAAGAGTCCCAAACGTCTCGCACGTGATAAGTTCTTAGCATTGCAACCTTAGAAAACCACCAACCAGAGAATCTGACTAGGATTTACTGTTAAACTTAACACCAGCTTCAGCAAGGATTGAAAAGTGGGATTGTGTTACTTGCGTTTAGATGACCAGTCTCACTCATCAGCTGGTTAAGGGGAACTCCGGCGCAGCCGATTGGTTGGCATGCATTGACGTCGTTGGGATGTCTTTTGTTGGAGAGGGATTTTCCTTCGTCTTCTGGGGCGTGGGACTCGTGGTCCCGGTGACGGAGAGTTTGACGTCAGCAAGCAGGAAGTTTGCTGAGAGGGAAATCCTCTAGTGGCCCGTTCCTTGAATGACTTAAGAAATCAGAGTTCAGAGAAGTTGAATGACTGACCGTACTGCTTGATGAGACGGCGTCCGCGTGTTCATGGAAGAGCAGTGAGCAGGACAGGGTCAGACTGAGTTAATGCGAGTTGCGAACGTACACAGAAGCAGCGTGGGCTCCTGTGAACGGGTCTCGTTGCCGTGGTGATGTTACGGCGGACAGACGCAGGTCTTATGGGGTGATTCTTCCGAGAGCAATGTCCGGCGGCGTGTTGTAAAGGCGGGAAGTGTTAAATGCAAAGTTTGTGCGTGGAAACCCCTCGTGAAAACCAAGCGAAAGCCATATAGTTTGCATGTTTTAGGGTTTTATAGTGGGCAGGACTTAAGCCAGCCTACTCCATGACTGACCAATAGTCGTGGCTACTGAGCGAGGCCATACCTCTCTTTTTCCTGGTTGTTCACGCCCAGGGAGGGAGCATCCGTGCTCATGCGCTTAAGATAAAACTTAATTTACTGTTATCAAAAACTCAATGAGCCCCTGTAATTAACTACTATTTGCAGATACAGTTTCATCATTTCCATCAATGTTTCCTGAGTTCTGAGATCAACAGTTTGACATCAAACACCATGGGCCTTTATCAAATACAGTTAATTACTTGCGTGCCACACGCTGCATTGTTTTAATTACATGCAACAATATGGTAAAACACTTGCTTACATACATAGTAAAACATACAAAACTATTAGCAATAAAACATTAAAGCAAAACACACTTTTAAATGTGAACTGTCCGAAACTCGCGCGGGCGAATAATACTGGGTTCTTTTCCTCCAGTCTCTCTGGAGGGGGGGAGGCCGCACATATGGAGACAGACAAATGCCTCTGTCTTCCATTGGGTTTGTGATTCGATTATCCCAGTCATGTGGATCGCGAATGGCCAGAATTTCCTGATGGGCCATTACTTAGTAACTGGGGCGACAACACGTTCTTTGTTTTTAAAGGGGAAGAAGAGTGTGTATTGGAATTAAGCTTCGGGCGATACTTAATTAAGGAGGAGACGAGGGGGGGAGCAAGAGAGTCTTCTTTGACTGCAAAGTTTTAACTCCGCTTAGAAACATGGCTGAGTTACTACATAGCCTACTTTTTGATTACTTGACCCGCGGATTAATGGCAGCACCAGCGGACATAGCCTAAACGAGATCTGTGCATAACAGGGTTTTATGTGTCCCCAGTATGCAAAGTCAAGAGAGTGACTCCATAAGGTAAACTGCACACACTTGATTAAGTAATGTGTGAAATCGGGTACGCGTCTCACAGTGCAAAGCTTAACTTATTAAATGTCCATGCTTAGACGGTCATCGATAAGGTCTATCTGTTTTAAAGGGTTACCGACAATAAATTGATCATTGAGTAATTTTTAGCATCCCTAGTTTAATCAATTGTAGAAGTAATGGCAATGTTATTAAAAGTCACAATCAATCTATCGATTAATCTATCCAATACAGGGCTCTAGACTAACCTTTTGCTTTGGTGCGCCTTTTTTTCTTAGGTGCACCACGCATTGCAATGAATGTATACAAATCATTCATTCAATTAATATTGTGATGCAGAAATGTGATTAACTCTGCAAAATCAGGGATTGCCACAGTTTTACTGGGGACAGAACTTTTTGCAATTATTGTAATAGCAATGGGGCAAGCCTTCCCAGTACGGAGTTCCAGCCGGAAGGGCATTCGCTGTGTAAAACATATGCTGGATAAATTGGCTTATCTAATAATGATGAATAAAGGGACTAAGCCAAAGGAAAATGAATTAATGAATAGGGCAAGTTTGTTATAATACTGAATGTCTTCCAAACTTCATGTTTCAGTAGAACATGCAGGGAAGAAAAAAAGCTTGTCTGCAAAAAGAAAGAACCCAACTCTTCTTCTTTTGATGAGATAAAAGTGGATACCTGAAGATGTCTGACTGAGTCCCTGAACTTGTCTGTTTGTTACAGTCATCATTTCGCTCTTTCACTCCAGCCATCAATGAGGCAGCACTCAGCACAATGACAAAGCTTAATCGCATTTTCAAATACAGGAGGTGTCAGCGGGTGATAAAACAAATGGGCCGCAGCGAAAATCAAATGCTGGTCTAGTCATTGAGCAGCACCATGTTTGCCCCAGCGCTCCTTTAATGTTTGTGAAAGAGCCCTGGAGTTTGCACCTCTATCACAATCATCTGATCGAGGCTTTAACGTAGTCATTTGGGAGACTGTACTGCTGCTTATGCAAATTGCTGATTATGAATAATAGATCAGATGATGGCTATTACTGCTGTTCAACGGCTCACTGGCAATGACAGTGTACATTTACATGATGAATAATAAACGAGTTGTCTCAGTGAAAACCCTTACACAAAATCATTCCTGCATCAAAAACTTGTAAGGACTGGTTTTCATATAGTCATATAAACAAGTGAATGATGGGCTTTCAAAACAACTGAATGAGCATTCTTCACCCAGACGGCACAAAGTTCATGTGAAGCACACATACAGTAGTGCAGAATTGATTATTGACTTTGATTGATTGATTATTGAGAACTGATTAACTGTGAAGCTACAGCTCTAAGTGGATAAGGAAGTATGTAATGTCTGAATAATTATCTACCTCTCACTGGCAATTGAATCCCACCTGCTCCCCTTGAAAGATCATGAAATACTCACTATTAAGTTATTTATTGTTTTTTTTCTTTTCTAATGGGTTAAAACAAGCGCAAAATACCTTAGCAGCCATATAACATCATTATACAATCGATGGTGCTGATGATGTTCACATGAATATTGTGTAATGCACAAAAAGTGTACCAATAACAAGATAAACATGCAAAAATATGTAAAATAAGTTACAACAAAGAGAAAAGAGCAATTATCATAGTAATTTAGGTGTGTTTGCATATGTTCTGCAATCCAGTTCTCCAATTATGTTTATTTAAATATTGGATTGCATTAATCAAGCAGCTTTAACGTATTAAAACATTTACATAAACTGTCAGTGTACCTTTTAATTAGAAGTACAACTTTAATTTCTACTTAAAGCAGTTTACCGGTGTGTTAATCTTTTACTTGGGTTTTTTTCTTGACTGAATTTAATAAATTAACTGGAGGAATGTTGGCAACTTATTTTAGTGGAAATTGCTGAAGGCAGGTTGATTTGGTGCAAAAATTGCTAAATGGCATTGTGATATTGCATGATGATAGGATTAGGTATCCATGACATAAATCACACATACAAATTACTAAACATAAGATTTGAAATATGTTAGTTTGCATGCTTGTAAGTAATATAAACGCTATATCTGCCTTTACATGTGCATGAACTTGATGGCATCCCAGTCTTTGTAGGGTTTAACTTTCCAGACGTGTTCAGGTCCAATCTGACCGATTTTCAACCTAAAACACTCATAAATATTGTGTTTTACATCTGATTGCCTCAAGGCCTTATGATATCCTCCACATTATGCACTTGAACATATAAAAGTTTCGATTACCTCTTTCAATGAATTTTGAGTGTTTTAATCAACCTTGTTACACCTGTGGTGTTCCCTGTCAAAAGTGACTGCCATAGAAAATGAATAGGTATCCAAACTATATTCATCCACTAGACAGAAAACATCCCCATACACACCAAGCCAACTCACTCACTCTCTACAAATTCATACAAATTAGCCACTAAATCAATGAGTTATGAATTGCCATGAGATAGCATTGGATCCTCCAACGTGAATCAACTTCCTGATAAAACAATGTATCATATCTTCACACAGACAAGACAGGTGTCTGTTATGTGAACCCATCTGTGTTTTTTTTTTCTTTTATGTCTTTCTTTCTTTCTTTCTTTCTTTTTTCAAAAGTATAACTAGTGCTAGTTCTTTGTCCATGCTCACCGTCTACACCCTCAGTCACTATTCCCTATATTAGTACACTAATGTAGTCCAATTAAGGGACTGAATGAAAATTTGAGCACTCAGTACACAGGAAAATATATTATTGTGTTTGTGCTTTACTGATTGATAAATCATTCAGATGGATTAAAATTTCAATTTCTTTGGTCATATCCTGTGATAGTTATTTTAGCAAGCTGTCTATTAGCAACAAAAAAAAAAGTATTTTGATTTATGTCATCTATTGTTCATTTTGTAATGCACTTTCAGTGCCTATTTCTATTTTCACTGCAGTTATTTTATGTCTAATTCTATAAATTCATGTTAAACACTGCTTTGAGACAGTGTTCACAGCTATAGAATGTTAAATAAAAATTTGTTGGTGAAAAATGTTTTTTTTGTGCTAATATAAGAGCAGTTAAAACAGACCAGTCAATTTTGACCGGGAACACTAAAGTAAGGGGTGGGATGTGAACACGACACGAGGGTTAAAGAGTTAAAGTTTTACAAGATGTATTTATACAGGGACAATGTACAACATGACATGTTGTGCCAGAGTTAGCTATAGAGCTAATTTACAGTACATCTGTAGTCCCTGGGCAGGAAGTTGTAACAATATAACAATATTTAACAATATAAAAAAGTACATACACATACAATACATCATAGTCAATAAAATGAAATCAAATCAGTGGTTGCATATTTGATTTTCTTTAAGCCAAATTTTAAAGGCAGTTTTAAAATTATTAAAAGGGGTACTCTCTTTAATATGCATTGATATTTTATTCCATCTTTCTGCTGCTCTGACTAAAAAAACTTTGAAAAACCAAAATTTGTATTCTTATGCTTTTGCTATTGATGTCTGTTAAAGACTGTAAAAACAACAAAAAATGTTTCGTTCTGCTATTAAAAGCCAATCAGTTTTTACTGTTGTTTTAAGGAGACAGGCTATTTATTTGTTGCACTGCTGTTAAATAAAGTTTCAAAGTTTTTTTTATTTGACATTATTGTTTATTAATGTTTTTATTAATGTTTTTAGACCTTAACTTTTAAAGTTATGTTATAAATACTGTAAGCTGAAGAACAGTTTTATTGTTTTTTAACGGTAGATTTCTGGAAACCACAGCTGCCAGTTTTTTACCATTAATTTTACAGTTCACTTAATTATACCGTAAACTGAAAAATATCTCTACCATAATTTTAGCAGTAGATTTCTGTCAACCACAGCTTAGTTTTTTCTGTAAATTTTACAGTTATTGCTACCGTAACCTGAAAAACATTCTAATGTATTTTTTACCATAAATTTTACGAAATTTTTTTACACTGTAGTCTGTCTTATATTGTCTTTGCGGAAAATCACACATTGTTTAAGAGGTGGTGCAAAATCATTATATATTTTATACATTAAACACAAATCAGCATAAATTCTACATTAACTAAAATATCTGAGCAATGCTCCTCATTTTTCTTAATTGAAAAATGCATTCCCACAGGTTTTCTTACATTGAGGGTAAGCCATGAACGACATAGCCAGTCTGAAACTTTCTTGAGTGCACCATTAAGTTTGTTAGCAGCTTGTTCTTTGGCTTAATATTTTATAACTCTTTGAAACTGCTTTGTTCCTAATTGTGCCATTTTGGTGACTGTCACTTTAAATTGAAACGAGAAAGTGAGATTGTGCCTTATTTTGGTTGATTTCATTAAAATGTAGTAATCCTGTTTAGGCGATTTTTGGGGTTTTACTTTTCAAAAGTCTGAAAAAATCAGCAGGACAAATGTTGATCTTAATAAAGTGTTGTGCAAAAAATAATACATTTCAATCTAAAACACTTTAAAAAAGTATCTAAATGTGTTAGTTACGTTTTTAAGAAAGTAATGTGAAAGTATGTGTTATGCATTTATTAACTGCTTGCAGTTATTATTAAGCATCTAAACTTTAGTTTTATAAACAGGCTTAATTCAATATATTTGTACCTGACTTTATTTAATCAAATGTGTAGATTATTGGTTGCATTTAAAAAGTAAAACGTTGCCTGAGCATTTCTCTACATTCTTCTACGTTATTCTGTGGTTATAATTACTTCTCTATATGTGCCACCTCGCAGTGGGTAGCACGTTCGCCTCACAGCAAGAAGGTTGCTGGTTCATGCCTCGGCTGGGTCAGTCGGCATTTCTGTAGAAGTTTGCATGTTCTCGCCGTGTTCGTGTGGGTTTCCTCTAGGTGTTCCGGTTTCCCCCACAAGTCCAAAGACATGTGGTACAGGTGAATTGGGTATGCTAAAATTGACTGTAGTGTATGAGTGTGTGTGTGTGTGTGTGTGTGTGAATGAGTGTGTATGGATGTTTCCCAGTGATGGGTTGTGGCTGGAAGGGCATCTGCTGCGTGAAAACATATGCTGGATAAGTTGGCGGTTCATTCCGCTGTGGTGACACCAGATTAATAAAGGGACTAAGCCAAAAAGAAAATGAATGAATGAATGAATACTGTATGTGCCACCTACTGGCAGAGAATGATTTAGCATTTTTATTCTGCCAAATCGTCACCTTAGAATTATAAGGTTCTATCTGACATTTTTGTCAAAATTGAGTTATTGACATATTCTTATTAAATGACAACTTATTTACATTATGGGATGTTTTTTATAAGTTGTTTACATTTTAGGACTTTTTATTTAAAAAAACAAATGTTACACACATACTGTTTGCTATAGAATGCAAAAACGTTGAAGCTCAATATCTCAAAATCATTCAGAACGCAGATAGAACCTTATAATTCCAAGGTGACAAAGTGTTTTCTGCAGAGGTGATTAATGCAGCATAATTTCACAAAGTCAATATATGTTTTAATTGTGTTTTAAGTCATATTTTGAAATATTAAATCTAATTTAAAGTATATTAAAACCAAATAAAAAAGGGCCATTCCTTTAGCTTTTGTAGATCTGAGAATGTTTTGTTTGCTTTTCTAGACCTTCATGTGATGAAATACAGTCAAACAAACCCCATTTTTACAATATCTCTTCGGATGCCTTAAGTGGTTTCCAGGTAATCACCTTTCCTTTTGAATTTACTGCATTGTTGTGTCCTTGGCCGAGCAGAGAATCTCCGAGATTGATTTTGTTTGATCCATCTGGGTCTCTAAGTTGATGAGTTGTGACTTTATCTGTAAAAGGGCAGGGTATGTGTAACATTACCAGCAACAAGGTCAGACCCCTAAGTTTAGAGGGGAACTTTCTCATCATCCATCATATCTGCACTCTAGTGCCGCTAACTGATGGGCCCATTTTCATCACGACTGTCACGCTCATTTGTAATAAGCCCAGAAGAAGGACAGAGGAGTGCAGACAAAAAAAAAAGAGAGAGCGAGCAGGCAGGCCACTTATGGAGGACAGTGAATTCCAGGGCTGACAGTTTCTGGAAAGAGAGGTCAGTATGCGCTAGTCTCCACTCCAGATTTCACCTTGAATCAACTGTACACTGATTTGAGTACTTGCTAAAAAAATTTGCAGACCTTAAGTGCTTAAAGAGTCAAACATTTAGCAAAAAGTTCCCACAAGATTCTCACCCATAGTTCACAGTTAAAGAAAGCTGTAGGGCCCTTTTTAAACCACATGGTTCAAAGCAAACTTAGATTAACTAAGTTAACTTAGAGCATGTCTGAATCTACTTTTAGTTTAATGATGTGAAAAATGGTTGGTGCATAGTCTAAAGAGGTTTTCCCTATTTTCTTAATGAGTTGTAGGTTTGTTTTGGGGTCAAAAGGGGTTTACATCAACTACTGTAGCTACGGGTGACATCAATAAAACCGAAGATGTTTTGCAACATGTCACAATTTGCAAAATATTTGCAAAAAATGCAAATGCTGTCAGACAACTCATAATAACTGCAATCAAAAGGATAGCTAGCATTTTTTACTCTTGTTTTGGCTATAATTGGCACGAAAAAAAAAAATATATATATATATAAATATACTGTATATTCACATCTCACATGGTAAAAAATTCATGTTACGTGCGATTGACTGGACTGAATTGATGTTGGAAGTGAGACATTTCACTGCTGAATTCCCCACCTCTTAGCATAAGGAGCCATTTACACAGAAGGTGTTTTCACGAGTTCACACTTACAGATATTTGACTGAATAAAATATGCGTATTTGGCGTGCTGTCCGAGGAGAGGGCTCTGAGCTCGGGAAGACACCCTAACTCGTGTTATTCCCCTTATCAGGATAGAGAGATAGGGTCTGAGCGCAGTGTCTAGCCCAGCTCCAGAACACTCCCCCTTCGGACTTAAGTATCGGGTTTAATAGTGTGGAGTTGGGGTGGTGGAGGGATGCTGAAGTCAAGAGAAAACGGAGGTATGACATGTTCGACTATTTCTAGGGGTTTGGTCGTGTGCTGATTGGATAATAGAATGATTATGTGTGTTGAATTAGCCTCGTCAAAGACTGACCGTGCTCCTCCCGAAATTTGTTTATGAAACATCACTTCACGAGTTCACACTTACAGATATTTGACTGAATAAAATATCCGTATTTGGCGTGCTGTCCGGGGAGAGGGCTCTGAGCTCGGGAAGATACCCTAACTCGTGTTATTCCCCAGCAGTCACTGCTCTAGCAGTGGTGCATAATAATAAGGTGTGCGTCTCCCGTAGGAGCAGTCACTGCACTAGCAGTGGTGCATAATAATAAGGTGTGCTTCTCCCGTAGGAGCAGTCACTGCACTTGCAGTGGTGCATGATAATAAGGTGTTCGTCATCCGTGGAAGTGGTCACTGCACTTGCGGTGGTGCAATATAAGGTGTGTATCTACGGTGGGAGCGATAGGGAGGGATTGAGGAACGAGGATTAGATAACACTTAGGAGTTGGAATAGTAAAAGGGGCCTGATGCTATAGTGTTTGGATGCAGCCTTTATGATGCAAGCTGAGATTGCATCACTCAATGATGCAATGTCAGACACAATGCACTCAGTGGAATGAGTGATGTCACTGACGGGTAGGGTTAGGGGTGGGGTTAGGTGAGCGTATTAAAAAGCATTGGATACAGCTCAGATTGCACTGCACCAGGTCTGCATCCAGACCCCTCTAGACTGATGGTGCACCTCCACCGACGTTTCCGAATAATTTCTATTGAAAACTTCAATGATAGACTTAAAGTAACAGAAAGTAGTGCAAAGGTAGCAGTGAGGAGTAGCCAAAGGCTTTGAAAGGTGTTCCTTGATTTATCTCAAGTCCACAGCCAATCGGTATGAAAATAGATGGGGTAAGCTAGACCTGTGATTCTGAATGATTCTGAACTGGAGGATTTCTAAGCTGAATTGCTTATCAGCTTGGTGTTATTAATATTATTTTATATTTACTTTTTAAATTAATCAATTTATTTATTTTATATATTTGTCTATTATTTATCATTTTCTTTTTTTCGTTTACTTATTTTTACACAATTTATATATTGTTCTGCTTGCAGATCAAAGATTATGCCTGTGTATACGTTAATAGCGTCTTTAAGTTTATCCATATTTATCCACCTAGACAATAAATCTATCTGCTGTGGGATATAGTCTATACACTGTGTTGTAATCGGCAATCGATTGCTCTTGACTGCCTTGTCCTGCGCTATGCAGGTGTTAACTGTAGTGTTTGCTTCTTATGTCGAAGTAGTACGCTACAGACGCTATAGAAATAAAGATTAACTGAATTCATTGAATTGATGCAACCTTAAAGCAGTGCACATATTATTAATGTATATACAGGTAGTTTTACCCACAGGTTGGTTTGCCCATGGTGAGATGCGGCAGGCTGGTGTGGGCTTGCTTATAGCTCCCCAACTTAGCCACCATGTGTTGGAGTTTTCAGGAATAGGTCTCTCACTGTGGTTTATGCCTATGGGTCAAACACCAGTGCAGAGTACCCGGCCTCCTTGGAGTCCTTGGGAGGGGTGCTGGATGGTGCTCAGACTGAGGACTTTGTTATTATACTGGGGGACTTTAATGCCCACGTGGGTAATGACAGTGATACCTGGAAAGGCGTGATTGGGAGGAACGGCTTCCCTGATCTGAATTAGAGTGGTGTTCTATTAGTGGACTTCTGTGCTAATCACAGTTTGTCCATAACATACATCATCTTTGAGCACATGGCACCAGGACACCCTAGAGCGGAGGTCAATGATGGACGTTGTGGTTGTATCATCTGATCTCCGACCATATGTCTTGGACATTTGGGTAAAGAGAGGGGCAGAGTTGTCAACTGATTACCACCTGGTGGTGAGTTAGATCCGCTGGCAGGGGGGAAAGCTGGACAGACCTGGCAGGCCCAAATGTATTGTGAGGGTCATCTGAAAATGTCTGGCTGAACCTCAAGTCAGAGGGATTTTCAACTCTCACCTCCAGAAGAGCTTTGACCAGATCCAGAGGAAGGCTGGAGACATTGAGACCGAGTGGTCCATGTTCTGTGACTCCATTGTTGATGCGGCCGTGTGGAGCTGTGGTCGTAAGGTCTGTGGTGCCTGTCGAGATGGCAATCCACGAACCCGGTGGTGGACACCGGAAGTAAGGGATGCGGTCAAGCTGAAGAAGGAGTCCTACAGGGCTTGTTTGACTTGCAGGTCTCCCAAGGCAGCTGATGGGTACTGACAGGCCAAGCGTGTTGCAGCCCGGGCAGTTGTGGAAGCAAAAACTCGAGCCTAGGAAGAGTTTGGGGAGACCATGAAGGAAGTCTATCGGTTGGCCCCAAAGACCTCGACTGGGGATGTTGGCGGACGGTTGAAAGAATACTTTGAGGATCTCCTTAATACCACTGACATGTCTTTCATTGAGGAAGCAGAGACTGGGGATGCAGGGGTGGACTCACCCATCACCCAAGCACCCACCATCGATCAGTGTCAAAGCAGAGGGGGTGGATGAGATTCACCCTGTGTATCTTAGGTTTCTGCATATTGTGGGGCTGTCTTGGCTGACACGTCTCTTCGATATCGCATGGAGGTAAGGGACAGTACCTCTGGACTGGGCAACTGGGGTGGGGGTGACCGGAGGGTGTGCTCCATCTATAGGGTGATCACACTCCTCAGGCTTTATGTGGAAGTCTATGCCAGGGTACTGGAGAGGTGGATCCGGCCGATGGTTGAACCTAGGATCCAGGAGGAACAATGCGGTTTTTGTCTAGGCCGGGGTACACTGGACCCACTCTATACCCTTACCAGGGTGCTTACCAGGGTGCTCGAGGGTTCATGGGGGTATGCCATCTCCAGGTTGGAGGAAAGTCCTTACCCCAGGTGGAGGAGTTCAAGTATCTTGTTTCTTTTTCACGAGTGAGGAAAGGATATAACGTGAGATTGACAGGTGGATTGGTGCAGCAGCAGCAGCAGAAATGCAGTCGATTAACCGGTCCGTTGTGGTAAAGAAGGAGCTGAGCCAAAAGAAAGGCCATCATAATAATTGACTGGTAAAATACCACGTGTTAGATTATGCAATTTACTGTGTACAGTATTCTATATGGAGCGCTTTCAAAGACAAAGCTTAGAGTAGGCAGAAGTATAACAATAAATAAACAAATAAACAACTAAATAAATACTAGGCTTAGGCCTAATTTAAGTCTTTTAATTTATATGATATTAATTTAAAATAGTTTTTCAAGAATGAACATTAATTGACATGAAGATTGACATCATTTTGTAACAGTTGTGTTTTTGCTTTGTGATAACTGAGCTTTTTTAAAACATGTTTACTGATTTAAAAAAACAATTACACTGATTTAAGCTTCTTTTTTTTTTTCATTTGAAGTGCCATCTGAAATTTCCATCGAAAATGAATATTTTTCTCAGCCTCCTTTGTTTATGTTGAAACATTTCCAGACCAGGAAAAGGACTTATTCCTTGCCATGAAAGTGATATTACTCAACATACACAAAGGAGCCTGACAAAAATGCAAATTTTAGAGAAAATTTTCAGATTGCATTCAGAGCTTTTTTGCATCTAAATTCTTCATATATATATGAAGAGTTTGGTTGCAAAATGTGATAAACGCCTTTTTTGACATTTGGATTTTATTATTGGAAATCACTGTTCAGATGTACCTTAAAGGTGCAGTATGTAAGTTTGACACCCAGTGGTTGAACTAGGTATTGCACTCCTAGATCAAAATAAACGCACGCGTGGGATGCCAGATTGAGTACAGGAGCGAGTGATTTAAACCTGTGTTCTAAATAAAATCAACGACACGCGATAGAGGGAATATTTTCCATATTAAAAGGAGTTTTAGTTCTAACCAACACCTTGAATTGAGATATTAGAAACGGTTTTATTTTCTCACAGCTCAACATGTGAAACCTATGACAGTGCACCTCAGGTTAGATTCGTGTGTTTTATTCAGTGCTAAATGCTAACAATGTGAGTTCTGGATTCTAAACCTTACCGTTTCGTGAGTGAGTGCATATTCTGTGCTTCTGAATGGCTGTATTTACATTTCTGTCGTGTTTCGTCTGGTGCAAACAGCTAAACTGCTGTTTGTGTGTTGTTAGGACACGAGATTACAATGTAACCTGCTCACCTAATGTTTACGTTCGTAATGTTTATATCATTTGCTAAGTAATAACCTCATGTGGAACTGAATCTGTCTCATTTCGATGTCTGATACTGTCCATTTCGGTCACGGGCGCATGCTTTCAGAGCCTTTCTGAATGAATGAATGAAATACGCTGTTTTCCAACAAGGCAACCCGGAGTGCTGAAATATAATTGGCTAAACTGGCATTCTGCAGGCTAAACAAAGACAGCGTTCCGGCACGGAAAAACCATTTTCAATACAGAACATCTGACTTCAGCATTGTTTTTCAGTTAAACAAGTATGTTCACTTGGGATGTTTCTTAAATACCTGCAAACATATTATTGTATTTTTATGCTTTAGAAGAGTCACAAACTTACATACAGCACCTTTAATCTATGTGTGAATTGCTGCCATTAATAACATTAAAGAATGTACATTTTAGGCCTACTACAAAATGTATTTTTTCACAAAACGCGATATCCGCTAGACCAGTTTCTTTACAAAGTGTGATATAACAGATATAGAACGTTCAGAATGCACGAGCTCAGCATCCCCTGGAAAGAGAGTCACCGCCGGTGAAGTGCTTTGAGTTTGTTCATTGATTTAACTATAATATCAAAACAAAAAACATATATTTTTTAAAAGAGGATTCAATAGGCTAACTAAAAAACGTTCACTATTTAATTATACTTTAATTATAATTATACTGTAGGCGAGCTGTCAGTCATGTAGGCTACGTCACTGATCAGCTGCTGTCTGTCAGTCAGAGAATCAAAGCTTCAGAGTCAAGCTAACGTCTTGGATTTCGATGTAGTTTTCCTAAAAGCAGGGTTCGACAATGAGGATGGGAAATGCGATGGTCAAATCGAGAAGCAGCACGACTGACAAAAATAACTGTGTTAGTGCGAGCAGGTGAATACCGAATTAGAGGATGATCACTTGCGACAAAAGCTGATGTGATGCGCGCGACTGTTTAAAACGCGTGCGCGCTCCCGTTTCCTTGCGCGAAGCTGTGCCTGGAAACGCAACTGGTGTGATCAGATCTTTTTCAAATAGACTAGACAAAAAGTTATGCTCATGCACCCGACAGTCTTGCTGCTTTCAAGAGCTCCAGCACCGGTTGCTTTCGCTTTGACTATTCTTTGAGGCGAGCTTGTGTCGCAGACTCGGTGCAACAGAGACAAAAACTGTGACACCGCGGCTCCGCCTGCTCTGATCTTACAGGTTTGTTTTTCAGAAACGGTGTGGAAGGAGCCTCCACTCTTTCTGTAACAAGCTAAAAGTCGTTTGTCTAACTAACTTAATCTTACTTATCAAACAAAACATTGCTTTTCTTAATGGTATTACAGTAGAATATAGCCTAAGGTGGATATATAGCGTTTTGCAAAAAAAAAAAAAAAGTTATGTTATGCTGTGTACGTTCTGGCCAAAACTAACTCAGAATCTTATTATTATTAATCGATCTTTGTATATACTATTCCATATTTTTATGATGTATTGTTTTTTTTAACCAATTTAAGATGTTTGACAAGATAAATATGTTGCATTTCAGCATGGTTTTTGACTTATTTATGGACATAAAATTGAATAAAAATATCCTGGATTTGAAGAGCACTGTGTTCCTGGCCATCACTGAGCTTAAAAATTGTGAATGAACTTGACTGTTGACACCATCATTGTAATACAGACTGTATTAATTCATTAGGGATAAGTTAATACTGTTTATAAAGTTACAAAAGTGTTTTTATAAAACACAATGATAAGAAGACTTACAACTTAATTTTTGTGAGGTTGTTGGTTCAAGCCCCGTCTGAGTCAGTTGACATTTCTGTGTGAAGTTTGCATGTTCTCCCCATGTTGGCGTGGGTTTCCTCTGGGTGCTCCGGTTTTGATTCATATATAAACCACACCTGACAGTTCAGTTAATGCTGTTTACATGGTTTCAAAAGTGTTTATAGTATCGTTAAATGTGTTATGTAATATGTGTTTTATTGCCTGGATCTTGTCTGATTCAGCAATTATGGATAATTCCACCAATACCAACAGCTAAAAAGTAATTTGTACTCAGTAATTTGAGTAGTTTTTTTGAAGAGTAATTTGTACTTTTACTTAAGTACTTTTTAACACCAGTACTTTTACTTGTAATTGAGTATAATTTCAGCAATGTAACAGTACTTGTAATTGAGTACAAATTTTTAGTACTCTTTCCACCACTGCATATGTTATGCTTTAAACTGCGTAACAATTAGGCATGCAACGATTATACAATTTGGTTGTATGATTATAGTCTGAAGAATAATCATGAATTCATGGTTATCACGATTATTATGCATTTATCAAATTCAAAACACTACTAGTTTAGAAAATCACAAGAAACTGCAAATATTTTAAAGTGTTGTTTATTGCTGCTCAGTAACCAAATACAGCACAAAATATTAATGAAAAACAAACAATAGTTCATTTCTCTCTTTGGACTTAAAAATAAATTTAAAAGTTTTTGATTTTGAAGTGATAATTTTACAATGAATAAATAAATAAAAAATAGGATTTGTCTAATGTTAATTTAGGGTAAGTATATAAGGTTAGTATTAAAATGAATTGTTGTTTTTTTCTGCGTTCATACATACATAATCATTTTAATAACTTGTAATAATTCGTCTAACGTATCTTTTGTTTACATTGCACTGAAAGCTACACACAACTCTCACCACTACAGTATGAGAGCATGATTTCTACTGTGTGCGCCTGGAGGTCGCGGGTGCGTCGTTCCACTTGCTTTTGTTCCGTGCAACCGAAATGCGGCGTTGAGAAACCTTTACGATTAATTTACCATAATGAATTAAAGCGTGGTTAATAGTGAAATCGGCTAATCATTGCATCTCTATTAACAATATCAATGCATTGTACAAAAGGCCTTTTCTACAAACATATCCAAATGTTTTCGGCTGCCCGCACCACTCGCTTAATGTCGGGTGACTGACGCTCTGCGCAGCCTTCAACTGCAGCTCACACGTCACTTCATAACTATAGCGGCGGTTTTTCGACTGAACTAAATTTATTTTTGATGTCTTGGTCACACTATTTGGAGCGCCAGAACCAATTGAATAGCCCTGCCTTACAGCAAGAAGGTCATTAGTTTAAGTCCTTGAGTTGGCCTTTCTGTATGCACGTTTTCAATGTGTTCACATGGAGTTTCTCCTGGTGCTCTGGTTTCTCCCACAGTTCAAAGACATGCAGTATATGTGTATAGCATGATCAAAATTGGGCATAGTGTGTGAAAGAGGATTCATGAGTTAGAGTATTCTAAGTGTCAGGTTGTGGCTGGAAGAGCATCTGCTGCAAATAACATATGCTAGAGTAATTGGCAATTCCTTCTGCTGTGATGACCCCTGATTAATCATGGACTAAGCAAAGTAAAGTGAGTGAGTGAGCGACTGGATATAAAAGTGTTTTTTTTTTTTCATATTGAAACTGTTGAAAATAAACTTTAAATTAAGTCACATATGACAGCCTTGGGTCAATACTAATCTTATAAACACAGACACAAGACAAAAAAAAAAAACATTCAATCAGTTGACTACCTTGCATTAACAATGGTATTCATAAAAAAATAAAAATAAAAATGTACTAGAAATTTTTTGAGTAGTAATGGTACTGTTACTTGAGTATGATTTTTCAGGACTCTTTCAACTACTGTTGCATTGTCTCCATCAACTAAACTGGAAATAAATAAATAAATATTAGTGATTTTGCATAATTCTGAAGCTTGATATCTAAAAACAATCGACCTATACATCACATTTTTCTATTCTACAGCAGAAATGAAGTCATTTAAGTTTCAAATATTATACATTTTAACAGATATTTATTATGTATTTATTTTGGTACTTTATATCATATGACAGCAGTGTTGAGCTCCATCTGTACTGCAAATGAAGTGACTGATGAAGAAGGTCAGACTTTGGCCTGGAATGCTAAAACGCTGTCCGGGTTTTATGTTACTCACTACCCGTCA
This sequence comes from Danio kyathit, assembly GCA_903798195.1. Taxonomy (NCBI): domain Eukaryota; kingdom Metazoa; phylum Chordata; class Actinopteri; order Cypriniformes; family Danionidae; genus Danio; species Danio kyathit. The sequence continues at coordinate 13,811,803 of LR812533.1, read as the reverse complement.
GTGCTTCCCTTCTGAGAGGTCATTTGAATGTAATATTAACATCTAAAGATACAAGAGTCATTCATCTTCTGGGTCTTATAATGTAGCGTGAGGACAAGTATAAATCAAGAAAAATCTATGGAGGAGTATCTTGTGGAAGAGCACATGCTGTGGGCTGAAATTACTATTGACTAACAATTCAGCTCAGCGACGTCTATTGTCTGCGAACAAAAGTTATTTTAAAGGCTGTTGTGGAAAAGAAATGCTGAGGCTGTAGAATTAAGCTTAAAGCAAACAACAGTGGTGCTGAATTTTGTTAAGTCAGTAACCCTTTGTCTAGAGGGCAGATTCGTCTGCGTCTGTAAGCCAATACTTCTTTGAGAATGGAGCTGTTTGTGAATGTGCTGATATATAATTGTGTCATCTGATGTGCGCTTATCTGATGTGCATCCTGTATTTCTCTGCTTCCAGCTCATCCTGTTAAAACTTAAATGCCTTGGGCATTTTTAACACTTTGAGCTGAGAAACGGTCAATTAAGTTAATATGGCTCAGAATGTAGTACGTTATTCATGGCATTTTTTATGGTGCTTTTGCATAATTTTGAGTAGTGACCAATACAAATTTGTAATTCTTTTTGATAAATTTCTCATATGGTTGTTGTAAACATACAGCAATAAAGTAAAATATTTAACAACAATAATAAAATCTAAGGATAATGGTAAAAGCAAAAATAGAGATGTTTGAGATGTTTATTATTCCAAATCAGAAAAAGTTGGGACAGTAAGGAATACGCTAATAAAAAAAGGTGGTGATTTCTAAATTTACTTTGACTTATATTTCATTGCAGACAATACAACAAACATTATTTAATGTGTTCCTCATGATGTTTTTTTTTTCATAATAAACACGTATTCCAATTTTGGTTCTTGCAACACATTCAATATTCATGAGCTTTCAAAAACCAGTTTGAAAGCGTATATACTGCTCAAATATAGCATATCAAATGATAAAGCAATGTACTTTAACCCCGCTTTAATGCAACATCTGTAATTTGTGAGTTCTACACAAGAGAATTAAAGAAAAATAACAAAATGCACATTAATGTTTTCAATATTTGTAAGTAATATGGCAGCTCACATGGAAAACTGGATGATTTTACATGGTTAAAAGATCAATCATTTCATGTGATCAATTCCTTTGCATTATAATTACATTATTGTTTTATTTTAGACACCTAATTGAATTGCCTTCGGTTTTCTAAAATATTTATATATTATATTAATATTTATATAATATATAATTTTATAAAAATAAAAAGCCTACATACATTCATTCATTTTCTTTTCCGGCTTAGTCCCTTTATTAATCTGGGGTCGCCACAGCAGAATGAACCGCCAACTTATCCAGCATATGTTTTATGCAGCGGATGCCCTTCCAGCTGCAACCCATCACTGGGAAACATCCATACACACTCATTCACTATGGACAATTTAGCCTACCCAATTTACCTATACCGCATGTCTTTGGACTGTGGGGGAAACCGGAGCATCCAGAGGAAACACACGCCAACAAGGGGAGAACATGCAAACTCCAAACAGAAGTGCCAACTGACCCAGCTGAGGCTCGAACCAGCGACCTTCTTGCAGTGAGGCGAACGTGCTACCCACTGCGCCACAGTGGATCCGCCTATATACATGTTAAACAAACAAACAAAAAAACTGAATAAAGTGTGTAGGCAGATCGAAAATAAAATATCTAAAATTTCATTAGTCATAAATTTCTATTCATAAAGTATGTTTAATTTTTTTTTTTTAGATTTTCATTTATTTATTTATTTATTTTGTACATTATGAAAATTGTGCTAGCTTTTAAAGTATTAAACTGAAAGATGAGAAATAACAGCTGTTAAACATCTGTGACATTTACATGCGCATGATCTCTCTTGCAACTATAGGCTTGCACTATAGGTGACTTGAATAAACTAAATTGGACATAGTGTATGTGAGTGAATAAGTGTGTACAGATGTTTCCCAGTACTGGGTTGCAGCTGGAAGGGCATCCCCTCCGTAAGACATAAGTTGGCAGTTCATTCCACTGTGGTGACCCCTGATGAATAAAGTGACTAAGCTGAAAAAAAAAATGAATTAATGAATGGATGTAACTTGGCAAATAACCATGAAATAAATGGGATAATCAAAATAATTTAAAGAAATTTAAATGCACGATGGGAAAGCAAATAACTGCCCAACACATGGCTGAAAACAAAATGAAATATTTTTAAGAATGGCAAAAATCACTGGTTTTATTTGGTAATTTAACTTCATCCATTAGTTCATCTGCCGTCATTTAATCAGCAAAAACAAACAGAAGCGCGCACACACACACACACACACACACACATACGTGTTTTGCTATACTTGTGAGGGCCATGACCCTGCAGCATGTTGTGAGGACCCCCCTTTCTGGTAATGCTAGGAGAATGAAAAAAATAGTAGTGCCACTAGAGGGGAGCCTAGAATCAGGAAATCACTTAAAATCCGCAAAAACACCATGTTTTCAAAACTGGTGGAGTCGGCTGGAGTTTTGTGAGGACCGCGCTGTTACTAGGCAGATTTCAGTTTAGCGGTTATGGGAAGCGGTTATTAAAAGCGCTAATAGAAGCTGATTTTAGTCCAAATAACACTTTTAAACACTGAATTAATTAGTTTGACTATCATTTTAATTACTCAAACAGTTCAAAATGCTGATACATTTAGTAAATAAGCCTACTGATTTCATATGATTGGTTAATACAGTCTCGACGGTCTCGACTAAGGAAAATCATGCTAGATCACAAAATGGTCATTTCATTTGGTCGGTCATGGTCATTGACACCAATTTCTATTTTTGTGTGTCCGTGAACACGAACCCTGCCAACATTTGGTTGATTCAAGAAATGAACTTACTATAATTAGTGGTGAAACGGATCGAGGTTGATTCCATCCACACAGATCGTTCTCTACGGAATGCACATGACCTCCGGGTTAACTGTAAATTCATCCATCATAGAGAAATGATGTCTGTCCATCTCGCATCCATCCGAACTGCTGCGTAAAGCTGAGTAAAAGCGCAAATGACGAGTCCACGCGCGCCACAGCACTTCCGGAATATCGACTCACTGCAAACTCATGATTCACTAATGCTTTTGACTAAAGTCAGTCATGATGACACTTACTCCATCCATGCTACCACCTTATAAAGCCGGCTAATAATAATAATAATACTTGTTATATTTATATATTTTTCCAGAGATTTGTCAGCTGTTTACTGTTGCATGTTTTAATCATATTTATTTGTTTTACAGTACACATTTTTATAATGCATGTTGCATGAGTCTAGATGATAACGGTTTAAAAACATTATTTGGTTACACTTTATTTTAAGGTGTCCTTGTTACAGCATTATTATACATTTAAATACTGAGTAATATTAATTAACTACATGCACATACTCTATGGTTAGGATTATGGTTGGCCTACATGTAACATCTATAACAAGGACACCTTAAAATAAAGTGTTACCCAATACTTTTATTGTTAATCTGTTGATATCTTCAGGGTATTTTCAAAACTACATTTTTATAAAATTCTCCAACCTGCTTATATTATGATATAGAATAGCAGCTGAATTAAAATCTGTGATATGAGCTGCACTGTGAGTTTGAGCAGTTGCACAACTGAAGAGTTTACAAATCAGAGAAAACAAGATAAAAACACTGCAGTTGAAGTTTACGCTGATGACAAACACCACTCTAACCACAGACATGGTCTTGGTCACAAGTTATTTTAGTTTTAGCAGTTGAGTGAAATACCCACTTTGATATAAAGTATAGAGAAACAAAACCTCAGTTATTTGACAACCACCACAATACAAGCTCCAAAAATAGAAATCAGAGAAGATGGCCATTTATTTATAACAGAAATGTTTTATTGAATTAAAACATCGACACAGAATGCCTGTCAAAAGCAGGCTCACAAGCCCAACACCTAACAGTGTAGTCAGCTCTAAAAGTACACAACTGGATAGCAAAACTGAAGGAAGAAAGACAAATGTAAAGTTTTGTTTCATGTGCAGAATAAAGAGTCAGAAAATCAGAATGAATTTAAGAGAGATAGAGGATAGTTCAAGGTTAGTTTACCCAAAAATGACACTTATTTTAAGAACAGAAAGTTAATCAAGCAGTTTCTTCTTTTTGATTGGATTGCATTGTGAACATGATTTCTCTCCAGCCCCTAGTTTGAAGCACTGGTTCTTTCTCTACACTCTCAGAAATAAAGGTATACGTGAGCTGTCACTGGGGTGGTACCTTTTCAAAAGGTACACATTTGTACTTAAAGGGTCCATATTGCTACCTCAAAAGTATATGATAGTACCTAAAAATGTTAAGAGGAACACTTTGTACTTTTTAGGTACTAATATGTACCCTTAAGGTATTAATATGGACCTTTTAGGTACAAATTTGTACCTTTTGAAAAGGTACCACCCCAGTGACAGCTCACGTATACCTTTATTTCTGAGAGTGTAGGCACTTTAAACATTTGTCTTTCACAGGAACTTTCATTAGCATTATGCAGGTCCCAAGCTGTCGCCAAACTGCTTTTTTTCCAGCATCACTTCAGGGCCTTTTCTGACTGTTCTGCCTGGAAGAACCAACAAAAAAAGAATCAGAAAAGCACATGACATGATTGAAGTAAACATGTATATTAAGTAGGTATGACTTTGCTTGAGTGTTAATAACAATAAAATCACCATGTATACATCTATTATAGTCCTTGTGTATTGCATTATTTTACATGCGCACTGAACAACACCTAAATTGAAGAATGTAGTAATATAGTAGTAGTAGAAGCAGTAATATCAGTGGAGGCAGTGGTAGGTATTTTAGCATCAGTAGCAGAGGCTTTAGTAGCTTTTAGAAAATTATATGACTGAGTAGTAAAAATGACAGAGATTTCTATGAGGGTTCATGTTTTTGCTGTATGAGCATATATTTCAAATACTGACGTAGTACACATCACAAAAAGTCAAAATAATAGGGATCCTTAAACTAATCCATAAAATTGATAATTATTGATAAAGACATTTGTTGTCAATTAATGGCATTATCAATTAGTTTGAGTGGCAAGACAAAATAACTGAAAATGCTAAAGAGTTCAGATAATGATCTACTTAAGAATATGAGCTGCCAATAAAACATTAGTAAGAGGAGTTGAGATCAACCAGCATGAGGATGTCTGATAATATTTTTTCTTCTGGAGAAAGTCTTATTTGTTTTATTTCGGCTAGAATAAAAGCAGTTTTTAATTTAAAAAAAGCATTTTAAGGTCAATATTATTAGCCCCTTTAAGCTATATATTTTTTCAATAGTCTACAGAACAAACCATCATTATACAATAACTTGCCTAATTACCCTAACCTGCCTAGTTACCCTAATTACCCTAGTTAAGCCTTTAAATGTCACTTTAAGCTGTATAGAAGTGTCTTGAAGAATATCTAGTCTAATATTATTTACTGTCATCATGACAAAGAGAAAATAAATCAGTTATTAGAGATGAGTTATTAACACTATTATGATTAGAAATGTGTTGAAAAAAAATCTGCTCTCCGTTAAACATAAATTGGATAAAAAAATAAACAGTGGGGCTAATAATTCAGGGGGGCAAATAATTCTGACTTCAACTGTATATATATTTATATGTATATGCATATTTGTGAGGCTTTTGTGCATGTTATAAATATTGAAAAGGGGGACAACAATAAATCGCTGTATAAATGCTGTAATGCAGGGCCCCCGAGGCAATTTGTTCCGGCCCCCCAAATAGCGTGACCAAGACATCAAAATCAATTTAGTTCAGTCGAAAAACGGCCGCTATAGGTATGAAGTGGCGTGCATCTGTTCAATACAGCACGAGCTGCAGTTAAAGGCTGCGCAGAGCGTGAGTCACCTGACATTAAGTGAGTGGCGCGAGTAGCCAAAACATTTTGACATGTTTGTAGAAAAGGCCTTTTGTACGATGCACTGATATCGTTAATAGGAATGCAATGATTAGCCGATTTCACTATTATCCCCGCTTTTATTTATCAAAGGCTTCTCAACGCCACATTTCTGTTGCACGAAAAAAAAGCTGCTGCAACTAGTTATGCCAATACGCACGCACATTGGATTAACTATAGCAGCAAGCCGTTGACATATTGCGTCTTTTCCGCGCGCAAGTACATTATTTCCAATGGAGACGTGCGCATATTGGAAGTGGTGCGCGCACGGCTCACAAGCGGACCGACACACACCGGCACACAGTAGAAATGATCTCAGGCTGTAGTGGTGAGAGTTGTGCGTGGTTTTCAGTGCAATGTAAACTAAAGATATGTCAGATGAATTATTAAAAATTATTAAAATGATTATGTATGAACGCAGATAATAACAACAGTTCATTTAAACTCTTATCTTATATATAGCTTAAATTAATATTAGACAAATACTATTTTTATTTATTCTTACTTTTATGTATTTATTCATTGTTCTGTCATTTATTTTCATTGTAAAATTATCACTCATGTTTAAATCAAAAACTTTTTCATTTATTTTTAAGTCCAAAGAGAGAAATGGACCATTGTTTGTTTTTTATTAATATTTTGTGCTGTAATTGGTTACTGAGCAGCAATAAACAACACTTTAATATATCATCAATTCATGTGATTTTCTAAACTAGTCGTGTTTTAAATTTAATAAATGCATAATAATGGTGATAACTGTGAAACCATGATTATTCTTCAGACTATAATCGTACAACCAAAATCTATAATCATTAAATCCCTAATTGTTATGCAGTTTAAAACAACATATGAATGTGTCTGAATGTAGAAGAAGCCTACTTGAGCAATACACTGATTTTGTGCCTCTAAATACATTTGGATATTCTTGTAAAAAAAGCCACATTGTACAGTGCAGTGATGTTATGTAGTTTCAAAATACAACATATTAACGTTTTAATGTAGAAAAAGTAAACGTGGGTGTCTTAAGAAGCAAAAATACAGCATATGAGCTCTTATATTGCTGTTGTGTCATCACTCATATTGCAAGTCATATCTCTCCGGCCCCCAGATGCTTTTCATGGACTGGCCCCCCATGACAAACTAATTGAATAGCCCTGCTGTAATGTTTAAATATTTTCCCGTTAATAATGCGTGAAGGTCATGTGACCATCAGGAAGAACGCAGCATCTCATTGCTCACAGAAAGCTTTCTCTGTTCTCGCGGTCTCCCGAGTCCAAAAGGGAAGAATTGGTGTTATTTATTCCTTGATTGTTCAAGCTACCTCACAGAAGTGCTCTGTTTGTTAACAGAGTTGTAGAATGTTAAAATAAGGTGAATTAAATAAAAAAATAAGGAACATCATAGATCTGTTTCTTCGCTCTTCTTTACTCTTTTTTAATGTATTATAGAAGTATCGGATCAGGTTTCGGTAGATACTCAAAACAAATAACTCGGACTCAAGGGCAAAAAAACCTGATCAGGACATCCCTAATCTGTATAAAAAAAGGCCATCATTTATCTGAATAACTACATAGCTAACAATCTTACCATTTCTTTCAGTCTTAGACGTTCTGTTTTCTTTGGTCTTTGTGTGTGAGTCAGGGCTTTCTGGGTAAAGAAAAGAGACAGCTTATGAGAGATATATATATATACACACACTAAAATTTATAAATTACTGAACTCTAACACCCAGTTTCACAGACAAGGCTTAAGGCTAGTCCCAGACTAAAATGGATGTTTGAACTGTCTTAACAGAAAATATCTTGCACTGATGCGTTTTAAAGGGGTGGTCCACTAGGATATCATATCTTAAACTTTAGTTGATGTGTAATGTAGCTGTGTGAACATAAACGACATCTTTGAACGTAAGACGCTGAAAGTTCAATGCATCATGAGACATTGACTTTTTACAGAGTTAGCTTAGCAAAACCTACAGCCAACGAAGTTTGGGGACTACAAAAAATACATCAGGACTAGTGATATCACCAACACTTCCCTCCGGTTTCACAAACAAGGTTTAAGGCTAGTCATGGATTAAACTGCATGTTTGAGCTGTCTCAACTTAAAATAACTTGCAGTGAGAGGTCTTAAAATATGTCAGTGTCATTTTTTGTCTTCAGGTGCACACCAGTAATGCATTTTTCTAAGGCTGATTTTATAAATGTGGCTTAAATAGCCTAATTTAACTAAGGTCTAGTCCTGGCTTAAGCTAAGCCCTGTTTGTGAAACTGGATCTTCAGGTTACGTGCATTCACCACGCGCACACACATGCTGCGCTGTAATGTTCTAGCAGAGAAAGCTAAAATGGCGTCTAAACGCTGCCATTTTCACAGAGCTTCTTCTGTTTCTGTATTTGGGCTTTTAAAGGACACGACACAAAGAGAGAAGTGCTTACAGATCATTTAATTATGTTCCAGATAATAATAAAAAATATATATCTATCATTTGACAAAGGACAGCTTGCAGTATCTCTCTCAGTTCAGTGCTGGATTCGGTTAAAGCTCCTCCAACAGACTAAGCTGTGGACTGTGAACCACAACCTGCAAGTGTTTTTATTTGTTAAGATTAATAAATCTTGATGAACGTGTCTCTCTCGGACTCTTTCCCTGCGCTCTACAGCTCAAATAACCAACTCGCAAAAGATATGAGAACGCTTCATATTACTGACACATGCTTATAACCCGAATAGATGTGAAAGACAGTTGTCAGGTGTTATTTTACAGAGCAGGTGTGTTTAGTTGTGTGCTCTTCATCTTGTGTCAGATTTAAGCACAAACTGCTGCGGCTAACAGCTACTCTGACTGGTCTGTTTACACAGCGCAAAAGCGCGTGCTTGTAGGCGCGTGATGCTTCCTGGTAACATGGAGCTGATCTGCGAATCACAGCACATTACATAGCTGACCAATCAGAGCCTCTCGAGGGCGGAACTAGGAAATATGACAGTCGTTTTCATGTTAGCTGAGTAGCTTTATATGATCAAAGTACGATAATTTTATACAAATGAAGCATGAGCACACACTGCTTTGCATCTTATAAATACAACCAAGCCTTAAAAATACAATGTTCTGTCACAAGATGCACACCTGTAATGTATTCTTCAATGGAATTTTTATAAAAGCTCCTTAAATACCTTAATTTAACTTGGACTAGGGCTTAGTCCTGGCTTAAGCTAAGCCCTGTCTTTGAAACTGGGCTTGAAAGTCTAAGCCAGGGGTGTCCAAAGTCAGTCCTGGAGGGCCGGTGTCCTGCTGAGTTTAGCTCTAACTTGCTTCAACAGACCTGCAAGGAAGTTTCTAGTATACCTAGTAAGAGATTGATTAGCTGGTTCAGGTGTGTTTGATTAGGGTTGGAGCTAAACTCTCCAGGACAGCGGCCCCCCAGGACAGAGTTTGGACACCCCTGGTCTAAGCTGTATATAATCAAACTGCAAACCATCCGAGTTGGAATCATACGCCTCGTCATGCTCACGTCTGCATTTCAGGCGTCTGGACAACTCTGTAACACAGGAAAATTAACATCAGATTATCACAGCATACACAATGTACTTTGTGTATTCATATATACATATACTAGACAATATAAAGTTTTAATATTGCTATAGATCAACATTGTATTATCCAATATATTTTTAAACAAACATTATATATCATATGGGATAACTTGCATACCACCATGTTCTTGTCTAGGAGACAAGCAACTGTAAGGACAACACAAAAGACAAATGTTTTAAAAGGAAAAAAAGTGATATGTTCTTTACAAATTCACATGTAGTGTATATTGCAGTGCGAGGATAAAGAAAGAGCCTCCTCCATCCGGCTTCTTTACTTTTACTCTTTACTTTACTCCTTTACTTTGGTGGAGTAAGGAAACGGTGAAAGCTCACTCCACTGAACATCCATTAGCCCACATGTTTAATTTCCTTTGTTAAGCACAAAGATTTATGTCAAAACCATTTCTGAATTCAGTTCTAATCTCCAGCAAAGGAATAAATGAACAATAATAATGAAGTGAGATCAAAACACGGAGTTATATCCAAACACACGTCCTGTTCTTATGCCCCATATGGTGATGCAGACGTCTCCAAAACCCCACAGCTGGACAAATCTACACTTGTGTTTATTAAAACAAATATAAATCTGCATATAATAAATAATGCTACTAATAATAATAATAATAATAATAATAATAATAATAATAACAACAACATTATACAAAAGCAAGTTGTCATGAATAAACTGAAAAAGCCCCCCGAGGTGAAGGCATGGAGGCAGTGGTGTTTATATTGATGTAGAAAATAGCAACTTTTGTAATATTTTAATCCTTTAATTGTTTTCATCTGTAGAGATATTTGTGTATTGCTGTACATCCTGTGTGTATTCAGCAATGTGTACAATTCAGTAAGGCGCACAACTAAGGCGCTCTGCGCTGGACTTTAGAGCAGCTTTCAGCTGGTCTATTGCGCAGTCTATTTTAGTTCCTCAAAATAGGTTGTTTTCACATGACGTCATTGCTGACACGCGAGACTCAGATGGAGGGCAGGAAGTGGTTCTTCATAGGAATCACTACCAGAGCAATAAAATATTTCTGTTTTATGTTGTTTATAATTGTTTAAACTGGCTAATATAAGAAATGCCGAACAACTTTTATAGACTTCCAAAAGCTTTTGTTCATAAAGGGGTGAAAGTTCAAGAAATGGAAAAAAAGGTGGCGTGTGATAAACATTCTCAATACATCCATGTGTACAAACTTTTTTTGAACGCTATAATTTGTAAGAGCACCAATAAAGATTATATACAGGCCTAGCTGTGTGTATAAATATGGTAATGTGTTATATAAAAATCAGATACAAACACCACCACACTTATACAAAATCCAGGAGAATATAAATGATGTACCCTGCCATGTAAATCGCTGTAATGAAATCTTCGGCTTGTTTTGCATTAATCCAAGTCTTTACTGGCGTTTCGGCGGAATAAACACCGGTAACATTAACGTCTATATGCGCAGCAGCGGTGAATGTTTGTTAATGGCAAGTTCACCGACAGAACAAAAAAGAAATGCAAACTAGACAAAACTAGACGATTATTATTGTGAAGCACTTTTCCCTCTTACAAAAATAAATAAATAATAATATGCGTCCACGCTTTTGTATGCTTTCATCTGTTATTTTGTGATGTCTGGAAGATCCGCATGGGGAAAAACTATAGGTTTTTGAACCACAAAGTGTTTGAGTATTGAATAATGAATGCTACCGAAGTTAATGAATTCTACCAAATACTGTAGCATAGTAAACTGATAAACTGTAATACTGTTAGTGTAAACTGTGGTGCATTGTGATTGCAAGGTTTCCGCTACATTTATTCATCCGTGGCGGGCCGCCACGCCAAAATTCATCCCGCCACGGCTACATTACAACTTCTCATTTTGTCGTGTTTTTTTATAGCGGATTATAATCGCACCAAAACATATTAGAGGTAAACAGCACAAACTTTCTGTAACCGTAGTAGTGCTGTGCGCTGTTTGTTCAACCCTTTAAGGTGACATGCTGACTGACTCTCTGACAGACTGACTGACAGGTGCGTGAGTCCAGCAAACACGGTGTAGCTTTCAGTTAAGATGAACACAGTTTCTTTATTGATAAAGGTCAATGGCTCTGCATACAATGACTTTATCTTGCTGGAGTTTAATGCCGTTTCACTTTACTTCAGGACGCGTTAATGTCGGAAAACGCACAAAAACGCACTAAATCGCGCTTCAGCAGCGCTTACTGGAGAGCGCACAAGAAGATCTGCACTTGAACGTGTAAATTTGAGTGCGTGCAAGAAGTTCTGAGGAAATCGGCGCGCAAGCAAAGAGATTCGCATGCTCGTATTACATGAAGGCTATCTCGACTTGCAATACTGCGTGTAATATTTGTCTTTGAAATAGTTGGCAGATCTGTGTAAAAAAAAAGTCCTGCCGCCACTGCTGGAAACAATCCTAGAGGAAACACTGGATTGTGTATAATTATAGTGTAGAGAAGTGAAACCTCTTAAATAATTTGTTTATTACTACAGTAGTCGTACCATAGCAACAATTACTATGACAGTTTAATTCAAGTAATTATCTGTAGTATGCTTCCAAACACTATAGTAATTTTTCATGTAATGTAATAGCTTATAGTGTCTACTGCCTCTATGACAGGCAAATATATTTTAGTTTAGTACAAAACTCGGCCCTCTTCATGATATAAGGATCATGCCCAACATATGTGGTTATTTTCTATTTATATCTCCTTTGAAATATGGTATATCACAAAAATACAGACTTTCCTCTATGACTCCCATTCAGTTTTTACTTCCTGCCCTCCATCTGAATTTCGCGCATCACCAGAATCACATGATTGAAAACAACCTATAGCAATGTGCCAACAATGCACCTTAACATACCTCTATTTTGGACCGGAACACCCGTGAGTCCGCAAAGTGGTGCAAATGGATTTACCATTTAAACAATGTGGCGCAAAACAGAAAAATTAGGGTTTCACTGGTCTGAAAACAGCAACACATCGTGGCAAACATGTCTTGCACCTTATTGCACCGGAAGTAGGGATGCACCGATCCCGATACTTGGATCGGATATCAGTTCGATACCACATATTTTTCCTGGATCGGGTATCGGCCAGCTGGTACCGATACAAATCCGATCTAGCACGTGCACTATATTCTGTGTAATTAAGGCTATAAGCCCACAAAAGCCACGAAGGTAGCCTATTACAAGGCACTGAAAAGTTGCCATGTAGGCTACTATATCCCAAATGTTCTGAAGCCATTCTATAGTTTAATGTGAAGTAAAGATGAATATTCACGTGCTTAAATTCATGTTCAGTTCAGCGCTTCCCGCCGCTGCGCCTGTCAATCATTCTCCATTCATTCACAATTCAAACTGCGTGTCGCGTTCATGACCACACAAAAAACTTTCCCCAAGACTATTTGTTCCTGTTAATATAAATAATCAGTGGAGAAATGCATTTAGTTTTGTATTAAATGGCTTCATTTTGACCTGTAACATGGAGTTTATTGACGTTTCTAATCATGTTGCGCTGTCTGTTAGATCAGCAGATCGCATTCGCAAAACTGGAGTAGAGGGTTATTACTATAGGTGGGCATAGATTAATTTTTTTAATCTAGATTAATCTAGATTAAAATGGCTCATTTGAATTCTGCCGAAGGCATTCAGAATATGTGTGCTACCCAAATAATAAGTCTTTGAGAACAGGTTTCTCAAGCCAGGTGTCGCATTAGACCAGGGAAACTGTTCTACTATGATAATTGGTGATGAAAATAAATGATGTTCAATAAGATGTACTTGTGTTTATTAACTGTTTATGCAGTTAAACATGTATTTTGAACTGTAGGGCTACATAAGCTCCAAACAGCGATTTCATACTTTCTTTTGATGTACGTACATACAGAAAATGCTGCTTTGCAAAGGCAAGTTCACAGAGCCCTGACGGTCTCAAGCATTGAGTATGTTTACATAGGCAACAATACTTTAATACGATTTTAATATGATTAAAACAATACTCTGATTAAGAGTCTACCATGTAAACAGCAATTTTTGATTACCTTAATGCAACTAGTCATAACTGTAGTTATGTAGTTCAGTTCAGTCATAACTGAACTACACAGAAATGGAATTAATACGTGGAGTATGCAGATATTAGTGGCAATACTGACAAACTAGCATCATCATGTAGGACTTTTCGCCATATTTTCCGACAAGATCCACACAGGCGGCTGTCAGTAAAGGACCGCACAGACGTACAGACGCACACACACACACACATCGCGAAATGCGGAAGTTTCTTTTTCTTCTCATTTGGCGTTCGTTATTAAATTCCATAACACTCTCACCAGTCCTTACTCATTTATTAGCATCTAATACCCCAGTTTGTCACGAAGGCATGACTAAAGTCAGGCATCCTGCTGATTTGATTCAGAAGGGCACTTCATTCTCAGACGGCTCACCGGTCAGGTATACATCCGCGCTAAACTTTCAAGGTAAAAGTCCCCATAGCTTGCGTAGAATAGACCCAGCTCTCAACCCAATTTTGAGAATAGATTAACGCCGATATTTTTTTTATCGCGCGATAAGAGTCTCGCGTTAACGCAGCACGTTAACGCTGATAACGGCCCACCACTAGTTATTACCTGCTCTTCACACACAAAGTAGGCCTACCTGAAACTTTAAGTTAGAAAAGGCTCAATAATACATTGGAAAGAACCTCAACGCACTGATTTCTCCCCTTTGCGCTGCTCAGTTTTCAGCTTCATCAAGCGCATCGGCTGCACAGAAGCGGCGTGCGCCGCTCCGTAAAATTATTGTCATAACGTGTTTCTGTTCTCTCATCCTTCCAACTGAGTTTATTCTTCCGAGGGGAATACTTTAAGTGCTGCAAATAGTTTGTAAAGCCTGGCTCACTGTGGTCAAAGTAGTTGTTAAAATTAATACAAGTGTAACTGACGGGAGAAATATAGATTGTCATTAACAGAAAATTATTTTGCCTAATATAGGCTTCTCTGAAACTGTGAATGTTTCACTGTCATTTTATTTATATATAATATTTTATTTAACAGACCAGTTTGTCAGTTTGTGTGCTGAAGCATAAGCGGACCTTGTTTTGAACTTCACCTCAAAGATACTTGTTTATTTTGTCGATAACTGACCAACAAAAATACATTAAAATAACCAACAAATTCTACCAAACCAAATGCGTTTCAAAAAGATAATAATAATAATAATAATAATAATGTGTGCGTCTCCAGTGGGAGCGGTCACTGGGCTAGCAGTGGTGCATAATAATTAGGTCTGCGTCTCCAGTGGGAGTGGTCAGTGCGCTAGCAGTGGTGCATAATAAGGTGTGCGTATCCAGTGGGAGCGGTCACTGCGTTAGCAGTGGTGCATAATATTAATGTGTGCGTCTGCAGTGGGAGTGGTCACTGCGCTAGCAGTGGTGCATAATAATGTGTGCGTCTGCAGTGGGAGCGGTCACTGCGCTAGCAGTGGTGCATAATAATGTGTGCGTCTGCAGTGGGAGCGGTCACTGCGCTAGCAGTGGTGCATAATAATGTGTGCGTCTGCAGTGGGAGCGGTCACTGCGCTAGCAGTGGTGCATAATAATGTGTGCGTCTGCAGTGGGAGCGGTCACTGCGCTAGCAGTGGTGCATAATAATAATGTGTGCGTCTGCAGTGGGAGCGGTCACTGCGCTAGCAGTGGTGCATAATAATGTGTGCGTCTGCAGTGGGAGCGGTCACTGCGCTAGCAGTGGTGCATAATAATGTGTGCGTCTGCAGTGGGAGCGGGTCACTGCGCTAGCAGTGGTGCATAATAATGTGTGCGTCTGCAGTGGGAGTGGTCAGTGCGCTAGCAGTGGTGCATAATAATGTGTGCGTCTGCAGTGGGAGCGGTCACTGCGCTAGCAGTGGTGCATAATAATGTGTGCGTCTGCAGTGGGAGCGGTCACTGCGCTAGCAGTGGTGCATAATAATAATGTGTGCGTCTGCAGTGGGAGCGGTCACTGCGCTAGCAGTGGTGCATAATAATGTGTGCGTCTGCAGTGGGAGCGGTCACTGCGCTAGCAGTGGTGCATAATAATGTGTGCGTCTGCAGTGGGAGCGGTCAGTGCGCTAGCAGTTGTGCATAATAATAAGGTGTGCGTATCCAGTGGGAGCGGTCACTGCGCTAGCAGTGGTGCATAATAATGTGTGCGTCTGCAGTGGGAGCGGTCACTGCGCTAGCAGTGGTGCATAATAATGTGTGTGTCTGCAGTGGGAGCGGTCACTGCGCTAGCAGTGGTGCATAATAAGGTGTGCATCTGCAGTGGGAGCGGTCACTGCGCTAGCAGTGGTGCATAATAATGTGTGCGTCTGCAGTGGGAGCGGTCACTGCGCTAGCAGTGGTGCATAATAATAAGGTGTGCGTCTGCAGTGGGAGCGGTCACTGCGTTAGCAGTGGTGCATAATAATGTGTGTGTCTGCAGTGGGAGCGGTCACTGCGCTAGCAGTGGTGCATAATAAGGTGTGCGTCTGCAGTGGGAGCGGTCACTGCGCTAGCAGTGGTGCATAATAATAATCTGTGCGTCTGCAGTGGGAGCGGTCACTGCGCTAGCAGTGGTGCATAATAATGTGTGCGTCTGCAGTGGGGAGTGGTCAGTGCGCTAGCAGTGGTGCATAATAATGTGTGCGTCTGCAGTGGGAGCGGTCACTGCGCTAGCAGTGGTGCATAATAATGTGTGCGTCTGCAGTGGGAGTGGTCACTGCGCTAGCAGTGGTGCATAATAATAAGGTGTGCGTATCCAGTGGGAGCGGTCACTGCGCTAGCAGTGGTGCATAATAATAATAATAAGGTGTGCGTTTCCAGTGGGAGCGGTCACTGCGCTACCAGTGGTGCATAATAATAAGGTGTGCATCTCCAGTGGGAGCGGTCACTGCACTAGCAGTGGTGCATTATAAGGTGTGCGTCTGCAGTGGGAGCGGTCACTGCACTAGCAGTGGTGCATTATAAGGTGTGCGTCTGCAGTGGGAGCGGTCACTGCACTAGCAGTGGTGCATTATAAGGTGTGCGTCTGCAGTGGGAGCGGTCACTGCACTAGCAGTGGTGCATTATAAGGTGTGCGTCTGCAGTGGGAGCGGTCACTGCACTAGCAGTGGTGCATTATAAGGTGTGCGTCTGCAGTGGGAGTGGTCACTGCGCTAGCAGTGGTGCATAATAATAAGGTGTGCGTCTGCAGTGGGAGCGGTCACTGCGCTACCAGTGGTGCATAATAATAAGGTGTGCATCTCCAGTGGGAGCGGTCACTGCGCTAGCAGTGGTGCATTATAAGGTGTGCGTCTGCAGTGGGAGCGGTCACTGCACTAGCAGTGGTGCATTATAAGGTGTGCGTCTGCAGTGGGAGCGGTCACTGCACTAGCAGTGGTGCATTATAAGGTGTGCGTCTGCAGTGGGAGCGGTCACTGCACTAGCAGTGGTGCATTATAAGGTGTGCGTCTGCAGTGGGAGCGGTCACTGCACTAGCAGTGGTGCATTATAAGGTGTGCGTCTGCAGTGGGAGCGGTCACTGCACTAGCAGTGGTGCATTATATGGTGTGCGTCTGCAGTGGGAGCGGTCACTGCACTAGCAGTGGTGCATTATAAGGTGTGCGTCTGCAGTGGGAGCGGTAGGGAGGGATTGAGCACCGAGGATTAGAAAACGCTTAGAAGTTGGAATAGTAAAAGGTGACTGATGGTGCATTTTTCATGAAAAACTTCAATGATCGACTTAAAGAAACTGAAAGTAGTGCAAAGGGAGCATTGAGGAGTAGCCAAAGGCTTTGAAAGGTGTTCCTTGATTTATATCAAGTGAAATTGCAAGTCCACAGCTAATCGCTGTGAAAATAGATGGGGTAAGCTAGACATGTGATTCTGAATGATTTCTGAACAGCTTGGTGTTATTATTATTATTATTATAGTATATTTACTTGTTAAATTTAGTCAATTTATTTATTTTATATATTTGTCTATTATTTATCATTTTCTTTTTTTCGTTTACTTAATTTATTAATTGTTCCGCTTGCAGAACAAAGATTATGTCTCTGTATACGTTAATAGCATCTTTAAAGTGTCACGAAACACCAAAACACATTTTTTGAGCTGTTGACAGTCATATCTGTGTCCCACGCTGCTATAAACACTATTAGGACACATATTTCACTAAAAAGTAAAAATTGGTTGTTTTTGCGTTATTTTGAGCAAATTCGTTCTTCCGGTTTGAGACGAATTTTTGAAGCTGCGTCACGGATTTTCACCGTATTTTGTGACAGGATAGTCTATACACACACGGCTTTCTGACGCTACCTACCGAGTGCATCTAAGTTAACGAGAAATGCGGAGGACTTTTTTCTGAAATGTTCCTGAATAAAACGTTAAAGTGCCAAACTGCAGTTACAGTCGACAAAGTAATAATTTGGCAAGTAATTACATTACTGATGTCCATGTAAACACAGTCACTGTCTTTCTCCCCTGCGTCTGCGTGCCCAAACAGAAACTCCCATATTTGCAAATCCTTCCCTCTTTCCCTCCCCCGACACTCCCACCTAAACAGAGCTGGACACGCCCACTTTCCTGACTTTTTCCAAACTAGAGGTGTGAAAACACCCTGCTGAGACAGGGAAGAGTTTCATGGCCCTTTAAGTTTATCCATGTTTATCCACCTAGACAATAAATCTATCTGCTGTGGGATATAGTCTATACAAGGCATTGTGATCGCCAATCGATTGCTCTTGACTGCCTTGTCCTGCGCTATACAGGTGTGAACTGTAGTGTTTGCTTTTTATGTCGAAGTAGTACGCTACGGACGCTATAGAAATAAAGATTAACTGAATTCATTGAATTGATGCGACCTTAAAACGGTGCACATATTATTAATGTATATACAAATAGTTTTACCTGGTTAATCTGCAAACAACACGAGGGAAGAATAGGCTTGTTATTCCTAAATTTGACGCACCACGAAAGCAGTCGCGTTGCGGGCGGTACTAACGCAGATTCTCGCTGTAAGTTAGTAGAAATGCTTCATGCGAGGGGGGGTGGACAGGGCCGTAGTGGAGACGTGCTCACGCTGTCGTGGCGAATTGGCCGATGATCGGCGCTTCGCCGTGTAGAGCGGCAGGCTGGCACTCGATTGATCTGGCCCAGCGGTTGCCGAATCTGGGGCGCAGCTCAGGTTTGCTGCAGGCTTTGCTGCGGCCGGATGGAATTGTGTCCTCGGCGCCTGGAGGAGCGGCGGCGTTGCGGGAAGGACGGCAGGCCCGAGTTAAGACCGCGGCCTCTGTTGATATGCTCTGCCGAGTTATGATGCGCTGGACATCGGCGTTGAGTTGCAGGAGGAGCAGTGTCATCCTCATGGAAATTTGCTGTTTGGACATGGTTACAGCGATTGGAAGAGCCAATGCTGAAGTCAAGAGAAAACGGAGGCATGACGTGTTTGACTATTTATAGGGGTTTGGTCTTGAGCTAACTGGATAATAGAATGATTGTGTGTGATGAATTAAGCCGAAGTCACACTACAGTTTGAGCTTGCGAAATTCTGTCGAACGGCGCTGCGAAAAGGGGCGGGATTAAACAAAAGCGAGCAATTGCTCCATGTTTTAAATTTCTGGTTAGAGAGGTCATGTTTTGATCCTGGATTGGTCTCACGCAGTCAAGTGATGCGATTTCGCAGGTCAGAGTTCACCAAGTTTGAACTTTGCAATGCAGCAACCTGCGAAATCTGACGCATGACCCTGTGTTTCCGGTCTGACGCATTCGCGTGCGTATGAATGGAAGTCTATGGGGAGTAAAGTCCAGTGTGACCGCGGCTTTAGCCCAGTCAAAGACTGATCGTGCTCCTCCCAAAATTTGTTTATAAAACATCACTTTGGTTTTCATTTTATTAGAATTAATATAATTATTAGGCTACACAACTTCTACATAACATTGGCTCTGATTGCGTTTTTACAGATAGACTTTTTGGCTCGAAGACATTTATACCTGTTAATTTCAGTGCTGTATTTTGACAGATTTCGCAAATGCTTCAGCTATTCTAACTGTCAGCTGGTACCAGCCTCAGTTTTGCGACTTGACTTGTGTGGCGTCTACGTATCAATGTCTGGACGACAGCAAGAGAGAGATGAGATCAGACATCAGACTCGATGTGTGGCCGCACGTCACGATTACTTTAGTGCAAATTTTTAATATTGGCTCATCTAAATCAACTTTTCATTCGATTAAAAGCCGAAATATTGCCAGACAGACAAAGCAACTTTCAGTTTTGGAAGAGAGCGGCTTCAGTGATAAAAGACGCGCACACACAGGATACACTCTTAGGCCTATTCATTATTTATTTTTTTAACATTAAACGCATAATAATCAAGTGCAAAAAAAGAACAGCTGAACTTCGGAAAAAGTGATCACTGCGGTTGCCGCGATGGTTGCTCTCTGCAGCTTGTCCGTGGCACAGCATTGCTAAATCACTTTTGTTTTAATAAAAAATAGGATTATTTATTATTAAACATTGTGAGATGATGGTCGCGTGATTTTTAAAATGAGTATGCGTTGCGTATTTATGGCTATTGATCTTATCTACCCGCGACCCACTTAAACATCAAGTATCCTACTTTGATTACCTGATCAGCAGATTAACGTGAATATAAAAGAATCACGCATAACAGGGTTTTATGCGTCCCCAGTATGCAGTGTCAAGAGAGTGACTCTTTAAGGTAACGTACACTGCATTCACTTTGTGTAATGTGTAAAGTCGTGGACGAATGTTAGCGCAAGGATAACTCATCCTTTAAATGTCTATGCTTAATCGTTAATAGATACGGTCTGGATTCGCAGGGTTATCAACAATGTGTGTATATTTTTGGCTTGGAACAGCCTTCTGTTCAAGGTTTTTGTGTTCATCCTTGCAACAGGCAAAAAAAAAACAAAACTAACAAATAAACTTCATTGAAACCAAATCTATGAAGTATCGGTACTCGGTATCATTGAGTACACAAATTAAAATACTCATACTCGTATCGTTTTGTAAAAAAGTGGTATCGGTGCATCCCTAGCCCATAGAGTTAGAGTTAATCTGCTACCTGCTCATCATCATCATGTCTCTCTCAGCCTGGCCAGGGTGGTGACGCTCTCTCAGTCTCTGTCTTGATCTTTCTCTGATATCTGTGTGAATATATAGTGTTAGACACTCAATAACAATCATATTGTGTCCATTACTTATCATTAACACTCAGTCCGTTACCTGCTCGTCATCATCATCTCTCTCAGCCTGCCCAAGGTGGTGACGCTCTCTCAGTCTCTTTCGGTCTTGAACTCTCTCTGATATCTGTGTGAATATATAGTGTTAGACATATGGCAAGCCGTTTTGACTTCTATTCATTCTCAGGATATGTATTCTTGATATCAACAATTCAGTTCTTGATATCAAATAGGTAATTGTTGATATCAAAAATTTAATTGTTGATATCAAAAATTAAAATTGTTGATATCAACAATTTAATTGTTAATATCAACAATTAAATTTATGATATCAAGAATTTAATTTTCACCAGTTAAGTCACCATAGGCTGCCATTCAAATTTATTGTTGGTATCAAAAATTGATTTCTTATTAGTTAAAATGAAATTCTTGATATCAATAATTTAATTGTTGATATCAATAATTGTTAATATCAAATTGTTCATATCAAGAAATACTTTTCAACTAGTAAAGATGTTCATTATTGATAAACAATTGGTTTGTCACTAGTGACAATGTTAATTTCTGATATCATAAATGTAATTGTTACTAGTGAAATTAGTTATTTTAGATATCAAAAATTGCTTCCCTAATTGCTGATATCAGAAATACATTTTTAGATATCAGAAATAACAAGTGTAACATGTTGAAATATAATTGCAGATATCAAGAATTTACATTTCAACTAGTGAAATTAATTTCTTTATATCAGGAATTGACATTTTTACAAGTAACAATATAATTCTTGAAATCAACAATTTAGTTTCTGATATCAGGAATGCAGATTGTTGATATCAACAATTAACTTGTTGATATCAAGAATTTCATTTTTTTATATCAAAACTGCATATCCTGAAAATTAATACAAGTCAAAACAGCTGGACATTATTTTTTGATATCAACAATTACACTTTTTATACCAAAAATGCTGATTGCTGATATCAGGAATTGCATTTCCACTAGTACCAGCCCGAATTCTTGATATCAAAAATGACGTCATTACTCAGAGAAAAACATTTATGATATCAAAAATTAAATTTCAACTAGTAATAAACATAATTCTTGATATCTGTAACTTAATTCTTACAAGTTAAAAATGCCTTTTCACTAGTAATAATTGTTATTTTAGATCTCATGAATTGCTTTTTGGATATGTGCATAGTAATGACAAAATTAAATTTTTGATATCAACAACTGAATTTTTGATATCAGCAATTGCATTTCCATTAGTTAAAAGTCACCATAGGCTGCCATTCAGATTTAATTGTTGATATCAAGAATTTAATTGCTGCTAGTAAAAATCGGTTTGTCATATTTTAGATATCATGAACTACCTTTTTGGATATGTGCATAATTTAATGACGAGTGTCATCCTGTCATCCCTTATAGGCCGGTGTTCCGACTCTCGGGACAAACTACTCCCCTTCGCGCGCACACACATCGCACACCTGAACGCAGCACTTGTAGTTTAACCACAGTCTATCTGCCAACACTCAAGTTTTTCCAAGGAGTTTCCCGTATTTCACATTTATCTTACGCCACCCACCCATTTTGCTGTTTCTCCCGGAAAACTTGCGTAATTCCACCCCCCAGTCCTCATCTTTTTGGTACGGTCTTCCCGGCGCCTGATATCCGGTCCACGGTACTAGTTACTAAAACCACAAAAATACCGCGACCCCCCCCGATCTCCCAGAATTTCGGAGACAAATGTTGGCAGGTACCAGCAGTTTATCATAGGCTAAACATTTTATTGATTATTTTGTTTCCACAGTTGGCACCAAGAACGTAATTATTATGTGGAGTGATTAACTTAACGAACTACACCCCTTTGCTCTTCCCAATAAACTTCCCTTTTCATCACAAGAATTATTTGTAATCTTTTGTGTAGGCTATCAGATAGCATGAGTGCTGGTAAAATAACACACAAGACATACAGTTGTGTTCAAAATTATTCAACCCCCTGATTTATAAGCCCCCTGTTTATTTTTTTCCCCAATTTCTGTTTAACGGAGAGAAGATTTTTTCAACACATTTCTAGTCATAATAGTTTTAATAACTCATCTCTAATAACTGATTTATTTTATCTTTGCCATGATGACAGTAAATAATATTTTACTAGATATTTTTCAAGACACTTCTATACAGCTTAAAGTGACATTTAAAGGCTTAACTAGGTTAATTAGGGTAACTAGGCAGGTTAGGGTAATTAGGCAAGTTATTGTATAAAGATGGTTTGTTCTGTAGACTATCAAATAAAAAATTAGCTTAAAGGGGCTAAAAATTGTCCTTAAAATGGTTCTTTAAAAATTAAAAACTGCTTTTATTCTAGCCAAAGTAAAACAAATAAGACTTTCTCCAGAAGAAAAAACATTATCAGACATACTGTGAAAATTTCCTTGCTCTGTTAAACATAATTTAGAAAATATTTAAAAAAGGAAAAATAAATCAAAGGGGGTTGAATAATTCTGATTGCAACTGTACGTGTCAATTTTCTAAACATGATATTTATACATCACATATGAAAGCGGAATAAGTAATATTTCTTTTTATGTAAGTTGTAACATGATTGTTATGATAGTACAATATTAAACAACTATTAGATAGTTGCAACTTAGAAAATCTGGAATCTGAGGGTTCAAAATAATTTAATATTGATAAAATGGCATTTTAATTTGCCTAAATTAAGCTTTTAGTAATGCATGTTACTAATCAAGCAGAAAAGTTTTGATAAATTTACAGTAGGAAATTGCACAAGCACATAATCTTTACTAATGATTTTTGCCAAAATAAAAATGAATACTTTTGACCCATTCAATAGGTAAAAATACATCTATGCAACAGAAGACTGGTTTGTGTGCAGGGTCACATTTTTCTATATTACTTTTTTCCATTTTGAGACACGATAAGGTACATTACCTAAAGAGAAGATTTGTCAAATTTTTAGACACAATTAGTGATGTAGTTCTGTACCCTATTTTAAGTAAGGACACCATTTAATCTTTTGAGTTATAACTGATATTCTCTGTCTATTCCAGTTTGATATATTATTTTACCAAAATAACACTATGATATAGGCAGGCTACAAATAAAGCATTTACTTATTTTATTTTTAAAAGACTTCTTTTATAATTTAATAGTTGTTGGTCTTAAGGTTAAACATTTATTGTTACGATTATAGATTTTAAAAAATTTAAATTAAAAACTGATCTTTGACTAAACAAAAAAGTCGTTTTTGTGCAAGAATTAATTTGATACTAGTTGAAATGGAAATTCAACATGTTACATTTGTTATTTCTGATATCTGAAAATAGATTTCTGATATGAATATAAATTATGATATCTAAAATGTTTTTCTTACTAGTAACAATCACATGCACGATATCAGAAATTAACATTGTCACTAGTGACAAACCTATTCTTGATATCAAATATAAGTTTTTACTAGTAACAATTCAATTGTTGATATCAAGAATAGACGTTTGCACTAGTATCCATATGACGACTGATATCAAAAATAAATGCTTTTACTAGTAAGAATTGCATTTCTGATATGCAAAATTGACTTTTTAACTAGTAAAAAAAATCAATTCTTGTATCAACAATTAAATTTGAATGGCAGTCTATGGTGACATTTAACTAGTGAAAATACAATGACATATCAAGAACTATAATTTTTACTAGTTGAAATTCAGTTCCTGATATCAAGAATGAACATTTTAACTAGTAAAAACTGAATTGTTGATATCAAGGATAAACATTGTTACTAGTGGAAATGAAATTCCTGATATCAACAATTAGCATTCTGGATATTAACAATTAAGTTGTTGATATCAACAATTTAATTCTTCATATCAATAATTCATATCCTGTTAAGCAATAAAAGTAAAAATGGCTTGCCAGAATAGTCGTTTTGTCTTATTGCATAACAGGATGTGGATTCTTGATATCAAGAATTAAATTGTTGATATCAAGAATCAGAATTGTTGATATCAAGAATTGTATTTCTGCGAATGGTGACATCATTGCTGATATCAAGAATTAACATTGTTACTATTTGAAATGTAATATTGATATCAAGAATTACCTTTTTGATATCAAGAACTAAATTGTTGATATCAAGAATACATATCCTAAAAATGAAAAAAGTCAAAATGGCTTGCCATAGACACTCAATAACAATCATATTGTGTCCATTACTTATCATTAACACTCAGTTAGTCCGTTACCTGCTCGTCATCATCATGTCTCTCAGCCTGGCCAGGGTGGTGACGCTCTCTCAGTCTCTGTCTTGAACTTCCTTTTATATCTGTGTGAATATATAGTGTTAGACACTCAATAACAATCATATTGTGTCCATTACTTATCATTAACACTCAGTTAGTCCGTTACCTGCTCGTCATCATCATGTCTCTCAGCCTGGCCAGGGTGGTGACGCTCTCTCAGTCTCTGTCTTGAACTTCCTTTTATATCTGTGTGAATATATAATGTTAGACACTCAATAACAATCATATTGTGTCCATTACTTATCATCAGGGCTTTACATTAACACCCGCCAAATGCGGGTAGATTTCAGTGGTGGCGGGTAAGACAGACACTCCCACTAGCCACTTTGGCTGATTAAAAATAATTTTCCCGGATAATAATTCATAAAAGCAAGTTTCGACAATAAGGATGGTCCAATATGCATGCAAAGGTGATCTTAGAATTGAGAAGCAACACGACTTACAAAATTAATTGCGCTCGCGTGAGCAATAAAAAAGCAGATGAATACCGAATGAGAGGATGATCACTCGCGCTAACAGCTGAGGTGATGCGTGCGACTGTTTAAAACACGTGCGCGCTCTCGTTGCCTTGCGTGAAGCAACTGTGTCTAGAAACACAGCTGATGTGATCGGTTCTCTTTCAAATAGACTAGACAAAAAGTGATGAACATGCACCCACAGTCTTGCTGCTTTAAGGAGCTCCAGATTAGTATTTTTGTAAGCAGCACCGCTTTCACCATTATTTGAACAGATTATTTATGGGTCTAACGTTAACCGTGTGCGTTATAATCCTTTCATTAGCACACGGTATGATTATTACCTGCTTTCTTTTGCGTAATGTGGTTTAATTATCATTTTTTACAATAACATTGCTTTAATGGGAGATTACTCCCCATTTATGTGTAATTAACTGGTGATCTGGGACCTTTAGCCAGGACAGATTACTGTGCATATGTTTTGTTAAATAAAAAGTATAGTAAAACAGCTATATTTTGCTTGTTTTGACACATTTAAAATTTGTGGCTAAGAAATAATTGTTTATGTTTGGTGTGGTCAGAGATAAATCTGGTAAATCCTTCATTTTGAGCTCTGAAAATGATGTGAAATAAAAACTAATTGTAATACTATCAAACAATGACCCATTTGCTCATGAACATTTAGCAAACTCATACACGACAAACAAAAAGTGAAATGAATGAGGCATGTGGAGATAACGCAAAATCTAAATCAAGTAATTTTAGCATGTCAAAGTCATATTTATGCGTATAAAATATATTTTCCCAACAATAAAATTGTGGCTAGTGAAAATGGCAAATAATGTTGGAAAACTACTAACCACAGTGGCTGGTGATCAAAAAAGTTAATGTCAAGCCCTGTTTATCATTAATACTCAGTTAGTCCGTTACCTGCTCATCATCATCATGTCTCTCTCACCCTGCCCAGGGAGGTGACGCTCTCTCAGTCTCTGTCTTGATCTTTCTCTGACATCTGTGTGAATATATAGTGTTAGACACTCAATAACAATCATATTGTGTCCATTACTTATCATTAACACTCAGTCCGTTACCTCTATCTGTATCTATATCTGTAAGAATGTTTAAATATTTTTTGCAGAATTGTTGAATCGGTTTCCACTGGGTTCATAATGAAGTGTAAAAGTGATTACATTAAGATTTATTAAGCACCAGGTTTATTAGGTTTTAATATGTTTAATTATCATTAGAAAATCAGTGGTACATTGAACTACAACAATTTGTACCTGCTTATTTCCAGAAGGTTTTTTTCCCCCATTATCTGTAAAACAAAAAAATTACCTTTCAGCAAGATCACCACACATTATTTTTAAATTACAGTGGTATAATTTATTCTTTTTTTTTTTTTTAAATAGTGGCCACATGAATGTGCTAAATATTGCTAGTATTACAATGACTTATATGACACATATAAATGTTTTATTCAGGATATTTTTGCTAATTGCTCCTACAAATTAGCCTAAATATATTTAAAAACAGAATAAGGCATCAACTTGATAACTTTAAAGTTTCATTGCACTTATTAATTTCACTACGATTATCATACCATACATAGAAAATATATCCATGTTACAGTTTCATAGAAAATCATTATAAATACTTTTGCCGGGTTTTCACAGCCAGGGTCACTTTTAAGCTGCAAAAACGACTGGAATAACTAATTTGTCATCAAAATTGTTACCAAATTTCAGTATTTTATTTGAAGCACGTGTAAAGACCAACTAATGTTAATTAAGCTAATGCTAACGTTAGCTAAATGAGGATCAGGAAGGCTACGCCAGACTATAAAACACCTCAGCATTGTTTAACATTAATTAAAATTAATAAAGTCTCACCTGTGATACTGATGAATCTCTTTTCCGCCTTTTTTCCTCGTTGGCTTTGTCCTATCTTCGAGCACATGTCTCGTGATGGGCTCTGAGCTTTTGCAGCCTCCGTGACAGACACGCGTTCACTTCTCATAACGCTGATCAGTTACTATATTGAAGATAGGTTCAACTGCTTCTCCTTCAGTCGCTCCCCTCCCCCACTCGCAACTCAGACTCCCCTCCCCCAGCGCGGCAACAAGTTCACGCCAGGGTCATGTGCAGACAATATCGCAACAGACTTTAACTCTGGTTCAGCAATATCACAACGACTTTTGCACTTCATTTCACTAGGCTATATTTTAATTAATTGGGTTAATGTTGTTTTAGATTTAATATTATATCACTGTTTTACATTATTTGTAAATAAATATTTTATTATTGCATAAATGCAGTTAAATTACAAAATAAATAAAGGTGTATACAGTAGATAGAATACATTGGATGACATGGAATAAGTTGTAGGGATGTATTTACTAAAAGGGGTAAACATTTAACTGATAAAGTGGTTTTGATATCTTACTTTTTAATTAAGCACGTTATACACATCCACACACATACAGTAATGTATGTATTTACATACACAGCTAAAGCATAACATTATGACCACATTCAGTTTTATATCACTGTTTTACATTATTTGTAAATATATAATTTATCATTGAATAAATGCAGCTAAACTACAAAACAAATAAAGGTGTATACAGTAGATAGAATACATTAGATTATCTGGATTAAAATGTAGGGTTGTATTGCCTAAATGGGAAAAATATTTAACTGATAAAGTGGTTTTGATATTTTACTTTTAAGCACATTATAAGTGTTACACATCCACACACATATGTATATACATACATACACAGCTAAAGCACAACATTATAACCACATTCAGTTTTATATCACTGCTTTAATTATTTGTAAATAAATCATTTATCGTGCAGTTAAATTACTAAATATATTTAAGGTGTATACAGTAGATAGAATATATTGGATGATATGGAATGATGTAGGATTGTACTAACTAAAAGCGGAAAATATTTAACGATAAAGTGGTTTTGATATATTATTTTTTAATTAAACACATAACAAGTGTCACATCCACAGTGTACAGTATGTACTGTATGCACATACATGACATTGTATGAGCATGACATTATAACTACAAGTAATAATGATAAAGCATGACATTATTACCAACGGCCTAATATTGTGTTGGTCCCCCTTTTAGTGTTTGCTGATTTTTTTGTAATTTCTTAAAATTAAATTAATTTTTTCAGCTTTTTTCAACACAGAATCTAGCAACACATATATTTAACTGTTTGAAATGAATATTGGGCAATATCAGGCACCTTTGTTTTGTTTTCTACAAGGTTTAAAAGTTGGGGAAGGATCCATTTTTCTCAGTCCTGTTACCAAAAATCAAGTTACTTTTAAAAAGGGTTTTAAAAAATGTCAACTAATTATTTTGTCTTCCACTCACAAAACTGTTTATCTTTAAGAAATAGTTTGTAAAATAATTGAATAATTTATATTTGTTACTAAAAATTCACTAAATATGTACACAAGGTGTATTTTTAAAAAAATGCAAAGCCATTTTTAATTTGTACAGGTGCAAGATTAAACAAATTGAACAAATCTTTCACAAAGTGCAAGATTACATTTTTTTAAGTCATGTAATTAAGTCAACTATTGGATAAATGATGAGCATAACACAGACTAAAAAAAAGTCATTTAACCTAATTTTTTAGAACAAAAATATTTAATAACAGGAATGAACACCCAGTAACAGGAATGAATATCCAGACACTCTGTGGATGTTCAGCTTGCTCTGGTGATAACTGTGGGTTGTGTGGAGGGATGTTTGAGGGCTTTTCTGTCTTTGATGCTATGGTGCATCTCTCTCCACTTTTTGCGGCATCTGCACTTTTCTCTCTGAGGTCATTGATCAGTTTCTTCCTGCCTGACTCTAGGTCCTTCCTGTATCTTTCCAATTCATTCATTCATTCATTCATTTTCTTTTCGACTAAGTCCCTTTATTAATCAGGGGTCGCCACAGCAGAATGAACCGCCAAATTATCCAGCATATGCACTTCCAGCCGCAACCCAGCACTGGGAAACATCTATACACATTCATTCACACTCATACACTACGGCCAATTTAGCTTATTCAATTCACCTGTATCGTGTGTCTTTGAACTGTGGGAGAAACAGGAGCGCCCGGAGGAAACCCACGCCAACACGGGGAGAACATGCAAACTCCACACACAAACACCAACTGACCCAGCCGAGGCTCGAACCAGTGACCTTCTTGCTGTGAGGTGATCATGCTACCCACTGCATATAATACATGTGATACATTGACCGGCCACTTTATTAGGTACACCTTACTAGTACCAGGTTCAACCCCCTTTTGCCCTCAGAACTGCCTTAATCCTTCATGGCAGAGATTCACCAAGCTACTGGAAATATCCCTTAGAGATTTTGCTCCATATTGACATGATAGCATCACACAGTTGCTGCAGATTCCATGATGCCAATCTCCCGTTCCACCACATCCCAAAGGTGCTCTATTGGATTGAGCTCTGGTGACTGTGGAGGCCATTTGAGTACAGTGAACTCATTGTCATGTTCAAGAAACCAGTCTGAGATGATTCCTGCTTTATGACATGGTTCGTTATTCTGCTGAAAGTAGTTGACACTGTGGTCATAAAGGGATGGACATGGTCAGCAACAATACTCAGGTAGGCTGTGGCGTTGACATGATGCTCAATTGGTACTAATGGACCCAAAGTGTGCCAAGAAAATCTCCCCCACACCATTACACCACCACCACCAGCCTGAAGCGTTGATACAAGGCAGGATGGATCCATGCTTTCATGCTGTTGACGCCAAATTCTGAGCCGAGCATCCGAATGTGGCAGCAGAAATGGAGACTCATCAGACCAGGCAACGTTTCTCCAATCTTCAATTGTCCAGTTTTGGTGAGCCTGTGTGAATTGTAGCCTCAGTTTCCTGTTCTTAGCTGACAGGAGCGGCACCCGGTGTGGTCTTCTGCTGCTGTAGCCCATCCGCCTCAAGGTTGGACGTGTTGTGTGTTCAGAGATGCTCTTCTGCAGACCTCGGTTGTAACGAGTGCTTATTTGAGTTACTGTTGCCTTTCTATCAGCTGGAACCAGTCTGGCCATTCTCCTCTGACCTCTGGCATCAACAAGGCATTTGTGCCCACAGAACTGCCGCTCACTGGATATTTCCTCTTATTCGGACCATTCTCTGTAAAGCCTAGAGATGGTTGTGTGTGAAAATCCCAGTAGATCAGCAGTTTCTGAAATACTCAGAGCAGCCCGTCTGGCACCAACAACCATGCCACGTTCAAAGTCTCTTAAATCCTCTTTCTTCCCCATTCAGATGCTCGCTTTGAACTGCAGCAGATCGTCTTGACCATGTCTACATGCCTAAATGCAGTGAGCTGCTGCCATGTGATTGGCTGATTAGAAATTTGTGTTAACGAGCAGTTGGACAGGTGTACCTAATAAAGTGGCCGGTGAGTGTACATTTTCCAATATAAGTAATGGTAACTGAAACCTAAAAGATTCAAGTAAATCATCTTACATTAACAATTTTCTACATTATTATATATGCAGCAGAGTATGCAACTCCTGTTACTATTACTCAGTCCAGTTATGGCTTATATGAGTAACAGGACTGAGGGTAACAGGACTGAGTTTTCAGCATATAATTATCACATTCATGCTAAATAGCCACATGGCAAACATGCTAATGGCATGAGGATATGGAGCACGTTTTAGTGGTTTATCAAAGATATGTATTTTTTAAATTAATAAATAACATCTAAAAATAATTTCAGTAACAGGACAGTATGTCGAGACTGACCATCTCTCACACAGTTGAAATATCATCAAATATATTGAAAATAAATGAGAAGACTTCCCCCTTTGGTCTCCCCATTGCTTTTAAAAGATCTGGATGATGCAACTTCCTGTTAAAAATATGCCTTATGGAATGTTCCAAGTTAATCAGAGGAGTAAATGTGTTAGGGTAACAGTAATGAGTGAAAACCTGGGGACACGACTAAAATGTGTATTTTGACAAAAATTTTATGACTTTTTTTTATTTTAAAAATAGGAAATCATTGATTTTATATAAAACTGCATGTAAATGCAAAAAAATAATTTTTGGAAGGATTTTAAACTCAATATATTCTAGCAAATTATAGAAGCAGGGAGTGGGGACATGCAACAGCTGCTATTTTTTAGTGTTCTACATAGTTTTTAAAAATGATTTTAATTATTTATTCTAAATTTTGCAGTTTGTTAAACTTGAAGACACTTTGATTATTGCTAAAATGCATTTTAGAGTTCATTTTCATGAATTTTTATACATTTAATATTCTGGGGACATAAATGTTATCCATTCGGTGGAATGTCCCGTATATTCAGTCACCTTTCTATCAGAACCACATTAACTTCTTCAGCAGTCATGTGTGGGTCAGACGGCACGGGCCAGCTTTCACTCCCATGAGCATCAGTGAGCCTTGGCTGCCTGTGACAAGCTCTGCATCACTACTGTTCCCTCCTTGAACAGATTTCAAGATGAGTTCACTGACCACTGCAGAAACACCTCACAAGAGCTGTAACTTTGGAGATGCACTGACACAGTCATCTTGCCATCACACTATGGCCCTTATTAAACTCACTCAAATCCTTACACTAGTCCATTTTTAATTCCAACACATCAACTTTAAGGACAAAATGTTCCCTTGCTGCCTAATACATGCCACCTGCTAAAAAGTGCCTTGAGGAAGAGACGATCGGTGTTATTCACTTCACCTGTCTGTGGTCATAATGTTGTGCTTGATCAGTGTGTACACGGTATATCACAGCCAGTCTGCTTCTACAGAACTAGCAGCCTAAACTAAGGCTCATGACCAGAGGTGGTTAGGCCTTTGCTGTAGCTGACCGTCACCTGTAAAGCAGCTCATCATTCATTTTAGAATTGCCTGAACTCTCAAGGACTTTAAATAGTCTCTTTTTCTTTCAAGTTGAGGACAGGGTTACCAACCTTGTTGCTATGAAATATGGGACAAAATTTAACTAGTGTAGCCATGCAAATTAGCATATGCATTCTGTTATTGCATCATATTTACATTTACTGTTTAAAGAGTACATTCTGTACTGTACATTATTTAAAAAATGTTAAACTAAAAGCTAAATCAATAAAGCCTTCTCAACACCACTGCTGCTTCAATCTGTGGAGCAACCAATAAACAAGACATGGGAAATCACGTACAGGGTAAATCAGGCAAGCTCAACATATGGGATGTCCCGGCTAATATGGGGCGGTTGGCAACCTTAGTTGAGGACACGACAACTCTACCAGTGTTTTCTAATATATATATATATATATATACAATTGTGATTTACTATGTATTATATTTCTGTTTTAGTGTTGTACTTTTACTTTGTGAAATACTTTGATCAACCTTGGTTGTTTTTAAATAAGGTTGACATTGAGAGCTGACATCAAGCCTGACTGGAAGAGTGTTTGAATGCTTAATTTAGCTTGCATTACTCTTTTCATTTATCTCACTGGGCACACTTCACTCTCAACCTGCAGTTTTATACATCTTTCCTCCACACCACTTCTCTAGTGAACGGCTGTTCAGCACTGATGGTGTGCATGTACTCTATAAATCAATCTACTTTTTGTAATGTTAACCTGTAAAAATATAGACAGTCTTTTTTGAGTAAACACTAGGAATGCCCAGCGCTTCAGAGCAGCTGACACAGAAGCAGCTCTTCCCCCAAGCTCCATCTCCCTCTTAAACAGATAACGGCTCCTTGAAAGCAATATTCTACTTTCACTACTCCTATAGTGCCTCTTGTACTTTATTATATGTTTATTATATGTACTTTTATGTATTTTATTTCAACATTTATAACACTCCCTCTACTTACAGCATTATGCATTTGCACAAGTGTAAATACCATCTGTTAATATGTAAATTCAACTATAAAATATGGTTATGCACTAAGGCTGCTGGTGATTGATGGGCTAGGGTGAAAAAACATTTGATAAGTTGTAGATATTATGTATTTTCAGACGTTCAATGAGGCTCAGGTAGAATGAGTGCAATTACATTCGTAGATTCATGTTAAGATTAATGTTAATTAAGATAGTATTTAATTAATGAATAATATAAATTGATATATATGAAACATGAAATTATACAGTAAAAATCGAAACTAAACGGCCAGTGAAGTAAATCGAGTCATTTCATCACAGAATCATTAGTTGAGTTGAATTGAATTGTTCGAACAACTGATGCTTTCTAGAATGAACTCATAGATATATATGGAATGAAATGACGTCTTTACGAGCGCTTAATTGATTCACTAATTCACTCGCGAGAATCATTGTTTCAGAGTCCTTTTAAACGAACATTTGTTCATATGGACACGGCTTTGTAAAGAGAAATTAGAGATTATCTTTGACTTTACGGGAAACTACAGTGACGAAACAGCAAAGTCAGCCTTTGGAGTTATAACATCAGACAAGGTAAGACGCTAAACATTTCATTATTGCTCATTGAATGTCGAGAGGTGCAGTTTTGTCAAGCGATTTCATGGCGATCATATAGGAGTTCTTTCACTACATGCGGCTGATGCTCGTATGTGAAACAAAAGGCTTTTCAGATAGGAATTACAATCACTTTAACATTTTAAGGGTGTTATTATAGAGTCTTAATGAACAATTTTAATGATGCATAATTTCAAATGTAATTACATTAAATCTAACTGTGAATTAACCAAGGTTTTAATGTAGTAAACGTGTAGTAACATGTTTATTGGCAAATTGACTTCAGTTGATTAAATTTCGTGAGGTAGTATTACAAACATGACATTTCAGTTTGCCAACCGGTCTCATATAGTATAGTTTAATCATGTTTTCAGGCATCCGTCTCCCCTTTCCCCTCCATACACTGTAGCAGTGACTGAAATGGCCAATCACAAAAATCCTCTGCGAGGAAGCTGCGCCGTCCAATAGAAAAAATCCGCTGTCGCTCTCGCTCCTCCTCCCGAGATGCAGGATGCAGTACACGTGTGTGTCCGATAGTAGGAGCTCGCGAACACAAGGCAAAACACCAATTTTCAAGGTTACTATTGTTGTGAGGACTTTTTCTGAAATTTGCACAGCATCATGTATAGACCATTTGGAGGCCATTAAAGCATTAATATTGTGAGGACCACCTAAAATGTCCTCACAAAGAAAAATGTCCTCACAACATTGGTTGTTTCTCAATAGTCGGCCCTCACAAGTATAGCAAAACCAACACACACACACACACACACACACACACACACACACACACACACACACACACACACACATAGCCTCTGAAGACGGCTTGAGTTTCATATTATTTATCAATCATTCATGAGGTCATTGCGATTATGCCAAGGTCAGCGAGATGGGCTGAAGATCTCCATTAACACCAGCCAAATCTGCTCTCTGAAGTTTGAAGTCTTTCTCTCTGCCTGCGTGTTCACCAATACACTAATCCACAGATCTGATGGAGAGCAGACAGACCCAATCTAATGCCATGGTTTTTGCTTAATATTTGGGTCAATGATGCTGCTGCTTGGGTCAGTTTTGATTTACTTTATTTTGAATACAACTAAATCAGTGTTACAACTGTTGTGGTATTATAATACTGGTAATGAAAGACTTTGTAGTTATAACTGTAATATGTATATACAGTTAGGTCCTTAAATATTTGAACATTGACACACTTCTAACATTTTTGCCTCTGTACACCAATGCAGTGGATTTGAAATGAAACAAAGGTGAAATAAAACAAGACTGTCAGCTTTAATTTGAGAGTATTTACATCCAAATCAGGTGAACGCTGTAGGAATTACAACAGTATATGTGCCTCCGACTTCTTAAAGCAGGGGTGCTCAACCCTATTCCTGCCGATCGACCTTCCTGCAGTTTTCAGTAGCAGCCCTTATCAAACACACCTGCCTGTAATTATCAAGTGCTCCTCACGTTCTAAATAATTGGTTCAGGTGTGTTTGATCAGGGTTGGAGCTGAAATCAGCTGGAAGGTCGATCGCCAGGAACAGGGTTGAGCACCCCTGTCTTAAAGGGTCACAAAACACCAAAACACATTTTTTGAGGTGTTGACAGTCATATATGTGTCCCACGCTGCTATAAACACTATTAGGACACATATATTGCACTAAAAAGTGAAAATTGGTTGTTTTTGCGTTATTTTGAGCAAATTCGTTCTTCAGGTTTGAAACGAATTTTTGAAGCTGCGTCACGGCCATGAGATACTTAGGTGTAAATCCAGCCTGAAGAGTGGCTGTCTGTCCTTTCGAGAACATTGTGATGTATCTGAGTGTGCGGCATTAATTCATGACAAAGACGTGCTTCAAACCAATCAGCGCACTCTATTGTGTATGACGTGAAACTTCATTAATATGCATGATAGCTCCGGAGACTGTTTACCTGTTTACAGTGTTCAGACGGCAGAGAGACGGCACATTGTGTTGCCAAAACAAGTGAAAGAACTAGAATTTGGAGACATGGGCCGTCTGTGTTGCAACGAAGGTTTTGTTTTCATTTTCCCTCTACGAGAGAGCTGCTGGAATCACGTGTGGATTACAGTGCACACGACTGAAACGCGTTTGTAAGGAACATTTTTTACCCGAGAGCTTTTCGCATCTGGAAATGATGAAATCCGGATTTGCAGCTCGTCTCCTTTTAATAAAAAGACACAGCTCCAGTTTGATTGTCTGTCTACAGATTTGGTAAGTGTGTGTGTGAGAGCAGTGCCCTTTGTTTAACCCAGATTGCAAAGTTAGTTTGTATCGTCAGCAGTGCTCTTTCAGTTTTTAAAGACATACCATAGTCAAAATGATTTAGTTACTAAGTTTACAGTATGTTAATATCAATGCAATATTACAGTACAATATTATAGACTGGAAGATCCGCTGTAATGCTGGTCTCTGAGTGTAAACATGTTAACACGAACTATTCCCGTCATGCAGGATTTTCGACATTTTGTGACAGGATAGTCTATACACACACGGCTTTCTGACGCTACCTACCGAGTACATAAGTTACAGAGAAATGCGAAGGATTTTTTTCTCCTATTCGCCATGCGGTATCAAACATACTGCGTCTGTGTTTGTTTTGCCTGTGAAATCAGCGCATGCCCAAATGGAAACGCCCTTCTTTGCAAGTCCTTCCCTCTTTCCCTCCCCTGACACTCCCACACTCCCAGAGCTGGACACGCCCACTTTCCTGACTCTTTTCAAACTAGAGGTGTGAAAACACCCTGCTGAGACAGGGGGTTTCGTGGCCCTTTAAGGGTCCAAGAGTAATTGAACAGAATAATAATCATAAATCAAACTGCAGCTGTCTTCAGTTCCTGCTTGTTCTTTGAGCATTTTCCCTTCAGTTTTGTCTGAAACGGATTTAGGTCAGGTGATTGACTTGGCCATTGCATAACATTCCATTTCTTTCCCTTCAAAAACTCTTTGGTTGCTTTTGCAGTATGCTTTTGGTCATTCTCGATCCACACTGTGAAGCGCCGCCAAATAGGTTCCGAAGCATTTGGCTTGATATGAGCATAACATATTTCCTGAAACACTTCATAATTCATCCTGCGGCTTTTGTCAACAGTCAAATCATCAACAAATACAAGAGAACCAATTCCACTGATAACCATACATGCCCACGCCATGTCACTAATACCACCATGCTTCACTGCATAGGATCATGAGCAGTTCCTTTCCTTCCCATCACTTTGGTACAAGTTGATCTTGATCTCATCTGTCCGTAGGATGTTGTTCCAGCACTGTGAAGGCTTTTTTAGAACTCTAATCTGGTCTTCCTGTTTTTGAGGCTTACCAATCACTTACATCAGGGGTGTCCAAACTCAGTCCTGGAGGGCCAGTGTCCTGCATGTTTTAGTTCCAACCCTAATTAAACACACCTGAACCAGCTAATCAAGCTCTTTTTAGGTATACGAGAAACTTCCAGGCAGGTGTGTTGAAGGAAGTTGGAGCTAAACTATGCAGGACACCGGCCCTCCAGAACCGAGTTTGGACACCCCTGACTTACATCTTGTGGTGAACCGTCTGTATTTACTCTGGTGTAGTCTTTTCTTGATTGTTGACTCTGCCACACATATACACCTACCTCCTGGAGAGTGTTTTTGATCTGTCCAACTGTTGTGGAGGGTGTTTTCTTTACCAGGGAAATCATCCACCACAGTTGTTTTCCATGATCTTCCGGGTCTTTTGGTGTTGCTGAGCTCACTGGTGCGTCCTTTCTTTTTACGAATGTTCCAAACAGATGTTTTGGCCATGCCTAATGTTTTAGCTATCTCTCTGATGGGTTTGCTTTGTTTTTTCGGCCAAATAATGGCTTGCTTGACTGATAGTGACAGCTCTTTGGATCTCATCCTCATTGACAGTTACATATTACAAATGCAAAAAGCACACTTGCAATGAACTCTGGACCTTTTATCTGCTCATTGTAATTGGGATAATGATGGAATAACACACACCTGCCCATTCAACAGCTCTGAAGCTAATTGTCTATTTACTTTTGGACCCTTAACAAGTGGGAAGCACATATGCAAACTGTTGTAATTCCTACAGCGTTCACCTGATTTGGATGTAAGGACCCTCAAATTAAATCTGACAGTCTGCAGTGAATGTACATCTTCATGACTTCCTTTCATTTCAAATTGATTGTGTTGGTGTATAAAGCCAAAAATGTTAGAATTGTGTCAATGTCTAAATATTTGTGGACCTAGCTGTATATATATTTCTGAACTTAAACTATTATAACTGCTTGGGCTTAGATGTTAATAAGACATCCAAAAAAAAAAGAGAAAAAAAACTGAATGTATAACAATAACGGAACTAATACGTCTGAATTCAGCAATTGCAATTATTAATAATAAATCAATCAATTTGTTGAACTACTTAAATTATTATTTGAAGCTGCTTTCAAATAAATTTTGGTTTGCACTTGTCGTTCGTCTAAAAGAAGTTGATTGGATTTGGTGATTATATACAGAAGGCAAGGCAATTGTATTTATGTGCTATAGCACATTTCAAACACAATGGTAATTGAAAGTGCGTTACATAAACAAGAATAAAATAAACAAAATACAAGTATAACAACTAAAAACAAAGAATAAAAAAATATAATAAAAACAAATAAAAAATGTTAAACAGGTTTAAAAGGAATGAAAAAGAAAAGAAAGTCAATATAGTGTGATCTGTTGGATGTAGCACATCGCTCATTCAGTAAAGACACAGCTAAACAAATGTGTTTTAGGTCATGATTTGAATGTGCCTAATGTTAGAGCACATCTGATCATTTCTGGAAGCTTATTCCAGCAGCGAAGGGCGCAGTAGCTGAAGGTGGATTTACCCTGCTTTGAGTAAACTGTTGGAGTTTCTAATCATCTAAGTGATCTGTTGGGTTTGTATTCAATGAGGGTTATCTGTACTGTATTGAGGCTATTTGGCATCTCATAATGAAGTGATAATACTTTTAAATATATTCTGAAAGTAACTGCGAGCCAGTGTAAAGACCTAAGGACAGGTGTGATGGGTGTTGATTTTCTGTTTCTGCTCAGAATCCTGGCAGCAATGTTCTAAATGAGCTGCAACTGTCTGATTGTCATTTTGGGAAGGCCAAACCAAAATAAAAGTCCACGGCAACTTTCAGTTTACATGGTCTTTAAATACATTTGTCATTACACACTTGCAATGATAAGCACTTGTGTGAGCCTTTTTATTCGTATTGTATTATTTGCATTTTCCCCCATGAATACAGTTAATACAGTTAAAAAACTGTAAAAATACAGTTTTCCCTGACAAGGGTTCTAATTTGTTAATTTACTATTTTAATAGACAAGCTTCTGTGCATCAGATAAGTAACCTTGCATTCGTATGTCAATTTTTTTCAAATATGGCTTTTAATTTAAATAACTTTTTCTGTCAGACTCTTTGAAGACTGTTAATTATGGCCAGTAAAATTACTAGTAAGACTGTCATTCCACATGTCCAGTACACATAATCACTGAGTTTCAATCCAACCACTCACTTATAAATTGTCAATCAAGCACAGATGCTGGTGTTTTTCTTGTTCTTTTTCTTCTTCTTAATACTATTAATAATAATAATAATAATATATTCTGAAATAACAAATTATTTATAATACAGAATGGCTCAATGCTATAAATTATGACTAATAAAAAAATGCTAGTAAGACATTATTATTATTATTATACATTTTATTTAGGTTTTAGTAAAGGTTTTATTTTTCATTTTGTTATATTATTTTATTATATCAATTTGTCATTTCTTTATTTGTAAAATAC
This sequence comes from Danio kyathit, assembly GCA_903798195.1. Taxonomy (NCBI): domain Eukaryota; kingdom Metazoa; phylum Chordata; class Actinopteri; order Cypriniformes; family Danionidae; genus Danio; species Danio kyathit. The sequence goes on along the minus strand of LR812533.1, from coordinate 13,771,855 downwards.
TATTTATTAATTCTAGTATTAGTTTATTAATTTAAACTAAATGAACATTTTTAAGTTAATGTCACAATCACCAGCGATCTTCTCCCCTTAGATCGCTGGTTTACATGCACAAACACCCATGGACTACAAATCCACCATCATATGGACTACATCCCCCATACATGCATACTCTGACATCACACACAACCGGTTCCACATCTTCACTGATTACATCCACAGCTGAAACCGCTCAAGGACTGATTACACACACAGTATATAAACAGCAAACACACACTCTCCAGTTGCCGAGTCTTGTTCATCTGTTCACAGTGTCAATTCTAAGCGTTTCCTTGTTTTGTCTTTGTCGTGTTTGGACCCTCGCCTTGATTCTCTGTTTCTGCCTGTCTGCTGCCATCCCTGTGACCTTTTGCCTGTTATATTGACTACGACTCTGGATTGTCCTCATACATCTGTTTGCTCCTGTACTGATCATTGCTTGTCTGACCATCCCTTTAAATAAACCTGCATTTGGATCCGCATCCTGTTGTCAGCATCCATCCTTGGTTACAGAAGACTCGGCCACAACATGGATCCAGCGGGTGTCAAGATCATGCGTCTCCGTCAGGAAGCCAAGTCAATCGAGGAGTATGTGGAGGACTTTATCCAGGTAGCTCATTTAACATCTATGAACAATTCATGCCTAATGATTTTCTTCCGTGGAGGACTTTCTGAGCCATTTTATTCATACATTCCATTTCCTGAACCCCATTGGACACTAGAGTTTTACATTGACCTTGTACTCAAACTCAGTGGGTCCCCCTTCACCGTAGGCGAGGTGGAGGAAACCCCTAAATGTTTTTTGGGGGGGGGCAATAGACAGCGAGACCCGCTGGCAACGGGGCTGGCTGTTCCCTCCAGTAAAACCATTATGCTGGCATCTCCTATACTCCTGTCCCCTGTTCACCAGCCTAGACCACAGCCAGATAACAAGATGGCGGCCGCCAGTCCTCCATGTAACAAAATGGCCACCCCCAGTTCTCCAGCTCACAAAATGGCCACTTCCAGTCCTCCAGCTAACAAGATGGTCACCTCCAGTCCTTCAGTTGACAAAATGGCCGCCTCCAGTTCTCTAGCCAACAAAATGGCCTCTTCCAGTCCTCATGTTCACAAGATGGCCACCTCCAGTTCCTCAGCTCACAAGATGGCTGTCTCCAGTCCTTCAGTTGACAAAATGGCCGCTTCCAGTCTTCCAGCTCACAAGATGGTCGCCTCCAGTCTTCCAGCTCACAAGATGGCTGTCTCCAGTCCTTTAGTTCACAAAATGGCTGCCTCCAGTCCTCCAGCTCACAAAGTGGCCACAACCAGCCCTCCAGCTCACGCAGAGGTAAGCGCCAATCTGCAAATAGCTCAAAAGATGGTTTCCTGTTCCGAGTCTGTTCCAGCCATAGTTCCTGTTCCTGTTCTTGAAATGCCATCACCTGAGCCACCAGAATGGCCACCACCACCTGAGTTGCCAGAGCTGCTGCCACCACCAGAGCTGTTACTGCCAGAGCTGCCACCGCCACCTCCAGAGCTGCCAGATCCTCAGTCACGGCCAGAGCTGCCAGATCCTCAGTCACGGCCAGAGCTGCCAGATCCTCAGTCACGGCCAGAGCTGCCAGATCCTCAGTCACGGCCAGAGCTGCCAGATCCTCAGTCACGGCCAGAGCTGCCAGATCCTCAGTCACGGCCAGAGCTGCCAGATCCTCAGTCACGGCCAGAGCTGCCAGATCCTCAGTCACGGCCAGAGCTGCCAGATCCTCAGTCACGGCCAGAGCTGCCAGATCCTCAGTCACGGCCAGAGCTGCCAGATCCTCAGTCACGGCCAGAGCTGCCAGATCCTCAGTCACGGCCAGAGCTGCCAGATCCTCAGTCACGGCCAGAGCTGCCAGATCCTCAGTCACCGCCAGAGCTGCCAGAGCTGCCAGAGCCGCCGCCGCCAGAGCCGCCGCCGCCAGAGCCGCCGCCGCCAGAGTCGCCGCCGCCAGAGTCGCCGCCGCCAGAGTCGCCGCCGCCAGAGTCGCCGCCGCCAGAGTCGCCGCCGCCAGAGTCGCCGCCGCCAGAGTCGCCGCCGCCAGAGCTGCCAGAGTCGCCGCCAGCCAGAGCTGCCAGAGTCGCCGCCGCCAGAGCTGCCAGAGCCACTGACGCCGCCAGAACCCTCTGTATTCCCCGAATGGCGGGCGCCAGAAACCTCTGAACTCCCCGAATGGCGGGCGCCAGAAACCTCTGAACTCCCCGAATGGCGGGCGCCAGAAACCTCTGAACTCCTCGAATGGCGGGCGCCAGATATCTCTGAATCCCTCGAAAGGCGGGCGCCAGAAACCTCTGAATCCCTCGAATGGCGGGCGCCAGAAACCTCTGAATCTCTTGAATGGCGAGCATCAGATGACCCTGAATTCCCCAAATGGCGGGCGCCAGACCCACTTGAATTCCCCGAAGGGCGGGCGCCAGATCCTCCTGAATTCCTTGAAGGGCCAGGGGTACGAGACCCACCTGAGTCCCACGAAAGGCCAGAGCTGTCACCTGAGTCCCACGAAAGGCCAGAGCTGTCACCTGAGTCCCACGAAAGGCCAGAGCTGTCACCTGAGTCCCACGAAAGGCCAGAGCTGTCACCTGAGTCCCACGAAAGGCCAGAGCTGTCACCTGAGTCCCACGAAAGGCCAGAGCTGTCACCTGAGTCCCACGAAAGGCCAGAGCTGTCACCTGAGTCCCACGAAAGGCCAGAGCCGCCACCTGAGTTCCACGACTGGCCAGAGCCGCCACCTCAGTCCCACGAATGGCTGCCAAAGCCGTATAATTTCCAAGAGTCACCAGAGCCGTGTGACTTGCCAAAACCTAAGCCTCCTGACCCACTGGGGTTGAAAGAACTGCCAGTGCTCCTTGAACCCAAGCCTCCTGACCCACTGGGGTTATATGAACTGCCAGTGCTCCTTGAACCTAAGCCTCCTGACCCACTGGGGTTATATGAACTGCCAGTGCTCCTTGAACCCAAGCCTCCTGACCCACTGGGGTTAAATGAACTGCCAGTGCTCCTTGAACCCAAGCCTCCTGACCCACTGGGGTTATATGAACTGCCAGTGCTCCTTGAACCCAAGCCTCCTGACCCACTGGGGTTATATGAACTGCCAGTGCTCCTTGAACCTAAGCCTCCTGACCCACTGGGGTTATACGAACTGCCAGTGCTCTTTGAACCCAAGCCTCCTGACCCACTGGAGTTAAATGAACTGCCAGTATCTCCTGAACCCAAACCTCCAGACCCACTCGGGTTAAATGAAATGCCTGTATCTCCTGAACCCAAGCCTCCTGACCCACTGGAGTTTAATGAACTGCCAGTGCCCCTTGAACCAAAGCCTCCTGATCCATGGGGGTTATATGAACTGCCTGTGCCTGCTGAACCTAAGCCCCAGACCAACTTCAGCTCCATGCTCCAGGCCTTTTGCAACTCCACACTCCAGGCCTTCAGCAGCTTCACTCTTCAGGCCTTACGCAGCTCCAGCTCCATTCTCCGGGCCTTCCACACTCCAGGCCCTCAGCAGCTTCACTCTTCAGGCCTTACGCAGCCCCAACTCCACGCTCCAGGCCCTCCGCAGCTCCACGCTCCAGGCCCTCAGCAGCTTCACTCTTCAGGCCTTACGCAGCTCCAACTCCATGCTCCAGGCCCTCCGCAGCTCCAACTCCACGCTCCAGGCCCTTTGCAGCTCCATACTCCAGGCCTTGTACAGCTCCACTCTCCAGGCCTTCTGCAGCTCCACGCTCCGGGCCTTCCGCAACTCCAAGCTCTAGTCCCTCTGCAACTCTACGCTCCAGGCCCTCTGCAGCCCCATACTCCAGGCCTTGTACAGCTCCATGCTCCAGGCCCTCCGCAGCTCCACTCTCCAGAACTTCTGCAGCTCCACGCTCCGGGCCTTCCGCAGCTCCACGCTCCAGGCCCTCTGCAGTTCCACTCTCCGGGCCTTCCGCAGCCCCACGCTCCAGGCGCTCCGCAGCTCCATTCTCCGGGCCTTCCGCAGCTCCACGCTCCAGGCCCTCCGCAGTTCCACTCTCCGGGCCTTCCGCAGCCCCACGCTCCAGGCCCTCCACAGCTCCATTCTCCGGGCCTTCCACAGCTCCACGCTCCAGGCCTCCGCAGTTCCACTCTCCGGGCCTTCCGCAGCTCCACGCTCCAGGCCCTCCGCAGCTCCACTCTCTGGGCCTACTGCTGCTTCATGCTTCAGACACTCCTCAGCTGCATGGTCCTGGCCCTCCATCCCTCCCCCTGTTCCGCCTCCGCTCCACCTCCCGCCTGAACTATGATAGGAGTGTCTGGAAGCCACTCCTTAAAGGGGGGGCTCTGTCACAATCACCAGCGATCTTCTCCCCTTAGATCGCTGGTTTACATGCACAAACACCCATGGACTACAAATCCACCATCATATGGACTACATCCCCCATACATGCATACTCTGACATCACACACAACCGGTTCCACATCTTCACTGATTACATCCACAGCTGAAACCGCTCAAGGACTGATTACACACACAGTATATAAACAGCAAACACACTCTCTCCAGTTGCCGAGTCTTGTTCATCTGTTCACAGTGTCAATTCTAAGCGTTTCCTTGTTTTGTCTTTGTCGTGTTTGGACCCTCGCCTTGATTCTCTGTTTCTGCCTGTCTGCTGCCATCCCTGTGACCTTTTGCCTGTTATATTGACTACGACTCTGGATTGTCCTCATACATCTGTTTGCTCCTGTACTGATCATTGCTTGTCTGACCATCCCTTTAAATAAACCTGCATTTGGATCCGCATCCTGTTGTCAGCATCCATCCTTGGTTACAGTTAACTTGCAGAAGTTAAATTACCTTGCAAACTATATATGTGTATGTTTTTGTTTATTATGTTATTATTTTTGTTTAAATTAATACTAATTTATTTTAAGTAATAAAAAAGTGTTAATACTTTTAGCTTTAGATATAATAACCATACTAAAATGTCATTTACAGAAGAAAATATATTTTTGCAAATACAAAAACACATTACAATGTCTTAACAATTTAAAAAAAGAGATTCAATTGCAATAAACATTGCAATACAATTTTAATAAACTCCTTATTACATTAATAAATTACAGCTACATGCATATCTTGTTTTTGAATATTCAAGATTTGAGTATCTAAGAATGACTAAAGACTTTTAATTATGACCAATCAATTTACCAGCAAGACATTTATTTTAACATACATCACCAATACACACAAAGGCTTTGTTTAAGTTATAAATAGTTAATAAATTGCATAAGATTCACTCAAGAGAATCAAGAGTACTTTTTTTGGCCACAAGAGCAAAAACAGTTGGCCTCAAAGTGAGTCTGACAGCTCCTATAACCTCAGCGGACAAGAGTAATAACACTGACCCTTTAACAGCAATCACCTGCCATAAACAGAGGACAATCTACACATTTATGAATTATACAATCATCCACAGATGAATCTCTAGAGAAAGCGGTGGTAATGTAGCGGCTGGTAATGAATTAAGCATATCATCATTGAAGATAGGATGTACATCTGGATGGGTTGTGACACTGAAATGAGTGATGAGACCAACGTTAGAGAGACTGCTTGAACACGGTGGCCTGCTGGCTCAGAGCACACTATGTATTTTTGTGCCTGGCAAGCTGATGTAAATATGCATATATAGGAATGATAAAATTTACAGAAACTGATAATAAAATTTGAAAAGTTTTCATTTCTTTATAGATTTAAAATTTCAATATTGTATGCGAAAGGGAATAATAAACTGCTGAGAAGATATTTAAAAAAAAAAAAGTTTAACTGAAAGTTTAACTGATACTTTTTTGCATGTTTGTCACACTTTATTGTTTCAGATCATCAAACAAATTAAAATAATAGTCTAAGATAATACAAGTAAACACATCATACATTTTTTAAATTAAGGGAAAACGAGATACAAAACTACAAAACCCTGTTTGAAAATATACTTTTAAGCTAATGACTGGACAGGCCACTAATTTTGGCTCACTCATGTTTGTTGTAAAAATTGTTTTCAGAGTTGTTTGTAAAAAATAATGTAGATAATTGTAGACAGAATTGTCAATTTGTTGTCAGAATTGTTGCAATTGTCATGCCACAGAATCTCAGTTAAATTCAGGTCAGGACTTTGACTAAGCCACTCCAAAGTCTTCTAAGGACTCCAAAGACTTGCTTGATCATTGCCCTGCTGCAGAACCCAAGTTAACTTCAGCTTGAGGTCACTAACAGATGGCCAGACATTCTCCGTCAGAATATTTTGGTACATGGAAGAATTCTTCCAGGTCCTGGCGTAGCAAAACAGCTCCGGATCACCACACTACCACCACCACAATTTGCTGTTGGTATAATGTTGTTTTTTCTGATTTGCGGTGTTACTTCAAAGCCACAAATAATGGATTATCCTTTTGGAGGGGAACTTCAATGCTATGTGGAAATTTCCACTTTGGGGATTTCATTCAGAAAGTTAATCATCTGAAAGTGTATGTAAACGGGCCAATGAAATGCCAATGAGTTGGCAGCTTCAGCTTGCGCAGCTGATGCTCGTTGCAATTAATTTGGCTATAAGAGCACAGTGCGAGCAAAGCCAAAGCATCATTTTCACTTCAGAGTCTACGAGTGCTGCTCCGCCCCCGCCTGTGCCTCCGGCCAGCGGCAGCGCCGAGCACCTCACAGGCAACCAACGCTCCCTGTCCCAGGGTGCCGTTAAGTCTGGTTAACAGACCGCAAAGTGCTCCTGAGGCGGGCCATCCGGAGAAGAGGGAACCTGCTCTCTCTCTGGTGGGGGGCCGGGCTCCTTAGAGAGAGAGCATTTTTCCCTTCCCTGGATGTGATAGTCCGAATACTGCCAGTCTGGGACGTGATGAAAAGCCTTCCAGCTCACAGGATCGGTGCACTTCGCCAGTGGCTCACGAGGTCTGGGAGGACGGTCTCCTTTCTCTCAAACCTCCCGCTCTCCGCTCCGGAGTCTGGGTGTAAGATGAGAGTGAATCTCTCGCCTCCAGCTCTTCCGCGGGACCCCAGCGCTCCCCGGAT
>LR812533.1:13487983-13606772 GCA_903798195.1 Danio kyathit | reverse complement strand
TGGTTTAGAACTATTTATAACTTTTCTAGCTCTTCCTGTTCTATGATTTTGAAGCATTGTAGGTTATTTTGATTCAGTTGAATGTTTACTGGATCTGGAGTATAAGGCGGTGCAGAAAGTTTAACATCTTCTATTTTCTGTCTAAAGCCTTCTATTTTATCACTGAAAAAATTCATGAAGTCATCACTACTGATTTGCGGTGGGACATTTTGTTCTAAAGATGATCGATTATTTGTTAGTTTAGCAATGGTGCTAAATAAAAATCTAGGATTGTTCTGATTATTTTCAATCAGTTTGCGGAGGTGCTCGGCCTTGGCAGATTTAAGAGCCCTCCTATAGTTGGACATACTGTCTTTGTACGCAATTCTAAAAGCCTCTAAATTAGTTTTTTTCCATTTACGTTCCAGAGCACAGGTTGCTGTTTTGAGAGCGCAAGTATGATTATTGTACCATGGTGTAGTTTTATTCTCTCTAGCCTTTCTTAATTTGATGGGTGCCACAGTATTTAGTGTGCTAGTAAAGATGGCATCCATACTGCTGGTTACTACGTCCAGGTCATTTGAGTTTGCGGGTGTATTTCGAAATAAAGAGAGATCAGGTAAGTTATTTATGAATTCATCCTTGGTGGACGGAACGATAGTCCTACCAGGGCGGTATATTGGTGCAGATCTGTTAATTTCAGGTAAACGCAGCTTATATAGTAAGAGGTAGTGGTCCGTAATATCATCACTTTGTGGTATAATGTCTACATCAAAGACCTCAATTCCATAAGACAATACTAGATCTAATGTATGCTTTAAGCAATGGGTTGGACCAACAGCATTTTGTTTTATCCCAAGTGAGTGTAGTAGATCCATAAAGGCGAGCCCTAGTGCATCATTGGAGTCATCTACGTGGATGTTGAAGTCCCCTACAATTAGTATTTTATCAGTTTTAACTAGCAAATCAGAAATAAAATCAGAAAACTCTTTTAGAAAATTGACATAGGGTCCTGGGGGTCTATATATGGTGATTATAGCGAGAGATAACATAGATTTTTGCTTAATATCCGGTAGCATAACATTAAGAGCTAATAACTCAAAGAAGTTAAACATAAGTCCCTTTCTCTGATTAACATTAAGAATATCACTAAAGATTGCTGCAACTCCACCACCACGACCGGTTTGACGAGCCTTATGCTTATATGTGAATCCTGGAGGAGTTGCTTCATTTAAGCTAATATAGTCATTTTGTTTCAGCCAGGTTTCAGTGAGACAGAGTGCATTTAGATTGTTATCTGTTATTATTTCATTAATGATAAGTGTTTTAGTTGCTAGTGATCTTATGTTTAGGAGACCAAGCTTAACGAATTTTGTATTATCACTTTTTATTGGATTTTCAGCTTTTATTCTTAGTAGATTTTTTCTAGAGCACACAGTACGTTTAATTGTTGATTTAATAGCACGAGGAACAGACACAGTCTCTATGGGGTAAGCTAGACATGTGTTACTGTAATTTAAGTGGGTCGAACAAGAGTCTTTATGGATAAAATGTGCATTTTGTGAATTTTTACTTACTAGTCAGACAGAACGAAGCATCTTGGAGATGTTGTCCGACAGCAGTTCAGCTCCAGCTCGGCTCGGGTGCAGGCCGTCCGGACGGAAGAGCCTAGGGCGCTCCCAGAAAAGATTCCAGTTATTGGCAAAGAGCAGTTTCTGTTCATTACACCATGTTAATAGCCATTCATTCAGAGCAAAAAGTCTACTGAACCTTTCATTTCCTCGGCGGGTAGGTAGGAAGCGGTCCAGAAACGATGATCTGCGTGGTGGGCGAGGTGCGTCGAACCGTCTCGATGAGGCTCCTGAAGTCCCTCTTCAGGATCTCCGACTTGCGGAGCCCGGTGTCGTTCGTCCCCACATGGAGGACAACGGCACAGAGGCTCTCGCCAGTGCTCAGGATACTCGGAATCTGTGTAGAAATATTCTTAACGCGAGCACCAGGAAAGCAAAATGTGCGTACTTTATTACCTGAAGTGGAAGCAGGACGGACGTGGCGTACGATGGAGTCACCGATGATAGCCACATTGTGACCCGTCTCGCGGAGAGGGGCGAATCGGTTCTCCGTGGAGAGCTCGAACACAGGAGGAGGAGAATCCTTGCCCTGGGGTCTCCTTAGCACCTTACGCGGTTGCATCCAGGGGCCGTGGTAGCCGGGTGCCGGCGTGAACGACACCTGGGCGAACCGCGTCCGAGGCGCGCTGGGCCTGGACAGAGGAACAAGCGGGGTTGAGGTAGACGGAGTGTCACGGCTGTATTGTACACTCACCTCAGATGAGCAAACTGGAGCGCGGGGCACATCGAGCAAGGCTCTCTGTGCCCTGAGTTCGGCTCGCTTCATCTGCAGAAGGCGGATGCGTTCATCCAGCCGTTCCAGCTCCATGTCCAGCGCCTCCATCGATGTCTCTCCTGCACACAAGGACAGAGACACAAGCGACATCATACAGGGTAACGAGCAAAGCCAGTAAGTGAGAAAGTTAGGGGATGACAGCAGTCGGTAGCTTTAGCTGACCAGCGGTGCTAGCTGGCTAAAGCTACAAACAACAGGCGGATGCTCGAGAGACAGAACGTTTTGAAGTATATTTATTTGTATAAAGTGTTAAATGTTGTATAAAATGTATTAAGGGTTTGTTCCCCCTAAGTAGTATTAAGCGAATGTGGAGGTATTCGATAATAAAAATGCAAATTGCGAATCTATGCGACAGAGCTACAAACACACGCTGCGCGGCTTGCGTAGCAGCGGCAGTGACGTCACTCGAGCATGCACTGAGTTTGAGTACAAGGTCAATGTAAAACTCTAGTGTCCAATGGGGTTCAGGAAATGGCATGTATGAATAAAGGGGCTCAGAAAGTCCTCCACGGAAGAAAATCATTAGGCATGAATTGTTCATAGATGTTAAATGAGCTACCTGCATAAAGTCCTCCACATACTCCTCGATTGACTTGGCTTCCTGACGGAGACGCATGATCTTGACACCCGCTGGATCCATGTTGTGGCCGAGTCTTCTGTAACCAAGGATGGATGCTGACAACAGGATGCGGATCCAAATGCAGGTTTATTTAAAGGGATGGCCAGACAAGCAATGATCAGTACAGGAGCAAACAGATGTATGAGGACAATCCAGAGTCGTAGTCAATATAACAGGCAAAAGGTCACAGGGATGGCAGCAGACAGGCAGAAACAGAGAATCAAGGCGAGGGTCCAAACACGACAAAGACAAAACAAGGAAGCGCTTTGAATTGCAACTGGAACAGAATACAAGACTCGGCAATGGAATGAGTGTGTGTGCTGCTTATGTACTGTGTGCAATCAGTCTTGACAAGCCTCCGGTGGTGTGTGTGCAATCAATGGAGATGAGGAACATGTGTGTGTGATTGGAGTGCATGTATGGAGTTGTAGTTCATTTGATGGTGGATTTGTAGTCCATAGTGTTTGTGCATGTAAACCAGCGATCTATGGGGAGAAGATCGCTGGTGATCGTGACAGCAAGAAGGTTGCTGGTTAGAGCCCCGGCTGGGTTAGCTGGCATTTCTGTGTGGAGTTAGCATGTTCTCCACATGTTTGCACATTTCCTCCGGGTGCTCCGGTTTCCCCCACAAATGCAAAGACATGCGGTATAGGTGAATTGAATAAGCTAAATTGACCGTAGTGTATGTGAGTGTGTGCAAGAGTGTGTGGGTGTTTTCCAGTGTTGGGTCGCAGCTGGAAGGGCATCCGCTGCGTAAAACATGTGCTGGATAAGTTGGCGGTTCATTCCGCTGTGGTGACCGCTGGTTAATAAAGGGACTAAGCCAAAAAGAAAATGAATGTAAATCTTGCCGTTTATTTAAAGGAAAGGTTCACCCAAAAACGAAAAAAACACCCCATTATTTAAGCACTTTCAAGCCACCCTCTTTGTATATGGCTTTCTTTTGTCAGACGAACAGTCTGAAAACTATAATAGTGTTGTGTAGTGGCCCTTTTGTTTTGATGTTTTTGAAAAAATAAATAAATTGACAAATAACTGACTTCTGGCCACCACCACCAAATGCATTCTCCACAATTCTTGGCTGATCGCTGAGTGGACCATCCACATGACATAATACTCATTTGTAACAGAAGTTAAGGAAATAGAGGCATCTCATGGGAACCACTTACTGCACAGATTGTTTACCACAGAATGTGATGATGAACAAGAAAACCTGTTGGCTTGGCGTTACTGCATAATGTTATAAAATCTTAAGTCAGTGAGTTGAGTTCATCATTTTATTATTATTTCTTTTTTTTATTAAAGTTAAGTTTTATTAGAATTCATAAGACATATGTTAACCCCATTTTAAACTACTCTGACTGCATTTGCCTTAAAAAAGTTATATACATCGAGGATGGTTTAAGGGTGAATAAAGCATGGGGTAATTTTCATTATTGAGTGAACTATCCTATGTGTTTAAAGAGCCCCTATTATGGGTTTTTGAAAATGACCTTCCATGTAGTGTGTAACACAGCTCTAAGTGAAGTGAAATATCCAGCTAAGGCTTAAATCTGAAAGTGGACAGTTTTTAAAACTATTGATTCATCTAAAAAAGAGTCGACTCATAGTGGTTTAAATTAATCGTCTTGATAACGAGTCTTTAGCCGTTTCGGCGTGACGTGGATACGAAACAATTGTTGCACACGCAAATTTAAACCTGTGGCCCCGCTCACTAACACAGCAGCAAACAAAAGGTGCGTTCAACATGAAGCACGGCTGCAGCTGATGATCAACAAGATTAGCAGAGTGCAGGCGGGGGCGGAGTTGAAAACGGAGCCGTCAAGCCGGCCACTTTGGGGGCTCAAAGTGTCATGATTCTGCCACTCTGGTCTTGTTAATTCTTGTTTTGGTGGCGGAGTCCTGACACTACTCCTGTCATGTTTTGTCATTGTGTTTGTCTATGTATGAGCGCTAATTGTGAGCGCACTTGGACCACTTGATGGGGGCGGGTGGGGTTTGGGCGTGTTAACGATTGTGCGCTCTCGTCCGTTTGTCTGTCTGCAACGTGGTGTTTCAGTCCCAGCGTCTCAGTGTAGTTGGGTTTGATTTTGATCTGCGCTGGGATGAAGCATGCACGCTGTGTGTGTGAGTACACGGTGAGTGATTTCATTCATTGTGTGCTCGTGTCTCGCGTTCAGTCTTCTGTTGGTGTTGTGTTTAGCACGTGGCGCATGTTTACATGCACCGCAAGCTTGTGCGTCTGTTGTGTCATGTGCTCGCCAGTCTATTGTCTAGCCCCACCCTTCTTGTTAACTTATTGTTAGTTAATTTTGATTTACCTGTTTGTGTGTTGATTTACTACTGCTTATAATCTCCTCATGTCTGCTTTCCTGTGCCAGTTCGTCTTCGTTGCTCTCCATGTCTCAGCTCTGCTTGTCATCTCCGTCCTGATGTGGTCAAGTCCTGATCCCTGCCAGCCTGCCCAGTCCAGTTTGTTTGTTTGTTATTTGTTTGATTTAGTGTTTTTTTCCCCTCTGGGTTGTTTGCTTTGCCTTTTTTGTTTTATTTTTATTTATAATAAATACCCTTAATCTGCACTTCGGTCCTCGCTTCCTTTTCCCCTATACACCACCGTGACATCACGAACTGGCCAAAATTAGGACCCAGCAGACCGACTCCTTCAGCCACATGCCACAGCTTCTCCAAATGCATGGGCTGCGACAACATGGTGTGGAATTGAAGGAGTTTGCGGAGAGGTTCCGTATGGAAGCAAAGGGGCTCGGGTTTAATAACTTTGCTCTTGATAAACCCCTTTATCCTCTGCAAATACAGAGACTGCTGGGCTACAAACAGTTTGTGGACCATATGGTTAATCAAGAGGCCCATGATAGTATTGAGGAGAGAATTTGTTCTGAAATACCACCTACAGACCAACCTGAACCCAGCTCCCTGCTGTCTCCCACTGGGAAGATGAGGAGGAGGAGGAATAGGCCTTCCTACCTCATTACCCATCCAGTGGAAACCGAACCTGCTGCAGCCTGCCCAGCTACAACCCTGGCTGCAGCATCACCCATTGAGGCACCTGCAACAGACACTGCACCAGTCCTGCAGGCGGTAAAAGAAACTGCAGTGTCTGAAGAGGTGGCCAGCTTCCCGCCACCGAAAAAAAGGAAGTGTAGGAGGAGAAAGGGCTCCTCCACCATGTCGGCTCCAGCCCCAGAGTGCCCGCCAGTGTCGGCTCCAGGCCCAGTGCGCCCGCCAGTGTCGGCTCCAGCCCCAGTGCGCCCGCCAGTGTCAGCTCCAACCCCAGTGCGCCCGCCAGTGTCGGCTCCAGCCCCAGTGCGCCCGCCAGTGTCGGCTCCAGGCCCAGTGCGCTCGCCAGTGTCGGCTCCAGCCCCAGGGCGCCCGCCAGTGTCGGCTCCAGCCCCAGTGCGCCCGCCAGTGTCGGCTCCAGGCCCAGTGCGCTCGCCAGTGTCGGCTCCAGCCCCAGTGCGCCCGCCAGTGTCGGCTCCAACCCCAGTGCGCCCGCCAGTGTCGGCTCCAGCCCCAGTGCGCCCGCCAGTGTCGGCTCCAGGCCCAGTGCGCTCGCCAGTGTCGGCTCCAGCCCCAGTGCGCCCGCCAGTGTCGGCTCCAACCCCAGTGCGCCCGCCAGTGTCGGCTCCAACCCCAGTGCGCCCGCCAGTGTCGGCTCCAGCCCCAGTGCGCCCGCCAGTGTCGGCTCCAGCCCCCGTGCGCCCGCCAGTGTCGGCTCCAGCCCCAGTGCGCCTGCCAGTGTTGGCTCCAGCCCCAGTGCGCCTGCCAGTGTCGGCTCCAGCCCCAGAGCGCCCGCCAGTGGCAGTCCCAGCCCGGCTCCTAGCCCTGCCAGCTCCTAGCCCTGCCGGCCCCAGCTCGGCTCCTAGCCATGCCGGCCCCAGCCCGGCTCCTTGCCCTGCCGGCCCCAGCCCGGCTCCTAGCCCTGCCGGCTCCCCACAGGCCTCCAGCCTTGCCGGCTCCCCACAGGCCTGCCCAGCCGGCTCCCCACAGACCTGCCCAGCCGGCTCCCCACAGACCTCCTGCCTTGTCTCCCTGACAGATTCTCCCTGGATTGTCTCTTCCGCCCCTCCCTGGTGTGCCCTGCTATCGTTCTGGATGGACCCTCCGGCTCCACCCTGGCTCCCTGCCGGGGTCCCTGACCCAATAGACTCTCGTTGGACTGTCCCTCTGGTCCCGTCCTGGACTGTTCCTCCCTGGTCTTGCCCTCCCATCCCTCCCTTGTTTGTCTTGTTGGGTTCAGCTTGGCTCCCCTCCCTACCCCCATTCATGTTGTCTTGCCTGTTCACCTCCCTGTCTTGAGTTTAAGGTTGCCTGTTTTTGTTGTCTTGTGGTTTCTTGTCTGTTTTTGTACCTTGTTGGATGTTCCCTTATGGACGCCCTAGGTGGCGTCCCTTTTGGGGGGGGGGGGGGGTAGTGTCATGATTCTGCCACTCTGGTCTTGTTAATTCTTGTTTTGGTGGCGGAGTCCTGACACTACTCCTGTCATGTTTTGTCATTGTGTTTGTCTATGTATGAGCGCCAATTGTGAGCGCACTTTGACCCTGCGCGTTCCGCTTGATGCGGGTGCGTGGGGTTTGGGCGATTGTGCGCTCTCGTCCGGGTGTCCCAGCGTCTCAGTCTAGTTGGGTTCGATTTCGATCGACGCTGGGATGAAGCATGCACGCTGCGTGTGTGAGTACTCGGTGAGTGATTTCATTCATTGTGTGCTCGTGTCTCGCGTTCAGTCTTCTGTTGGTGTTGTGTTTAGCACGTGGCGCATGTTTACATGCACCGCAACCTTGTGCGTCTGTTGTGTCATGTGCTCGCCAGTCTATTGTCTAGCCCCACCCTTCTTGTTAACTTATTATTAGTTAATTTTGATTTACCTGTTTGTGTGTTGATTTACTACTGCTTATAATCTCCTCATGTCTGCTGTCCTGTACCAGTTCGTCTTCGTTGCTCTTCACATAAAATGAAATAAATATCCACGAATAGGATTATTTTGGAAAATGCATGCGCTGCATGAAGTCGAACGCACCTAATCAGATCCTGAAGTCATGAGTCATGAAGACGCTGTGCCCTCCTGGATATTATTGGAAGTGTGAGGGAAAGGAGTGGTTCAGAAATCTGCACGCTTACAATGGGCAATCTATCAGTACACAGCTCGTGGATTAGTTTCTTCCTCCATTTTGTAATGGACAGACAATAGACCAGACAACTCCACACAGAAACGCCAACTGACCCAGCCGAGACTCGAACCAGCGACCTTCTTACTGTGAGGGAACAGCACTACCTACTGCGCCACCGCGTCACCCCATATTTTTAGTTCTTTATTTTTTTTTTTAAATTAAGTACATTATAGGTATGGATTGCATAAGGTTAAGCATGATATTTAAATATTTCTGTTGTGCCAAACTGCTTATTTCTAGAATCTTATAGTGTTGCGTGTACTGTAGTTAGGACACAGAATTTGTATTAGCTAATACAAATACTGTGCCCTAACTACAGTCAATGCTTCAAGATTCCAGCGATAGTCACTGAGTCACAATTTTAAAGTTTTTTTTTTTTTTTAATTGTTTGCTAGTTATTTTATTTTCAATATCTGCAGCTTTCAGTATAATGATTGTCATAGTAATTTATACTGTTGTTTAGCACCAAAGTTGCAGAAATAAAAACAATAGTCTACAACATGAATTTTGTGCGTAGCTGTTATGGATGGTTAGGACAAAAACATGGAAAAATTACTTTTTTTCACATGTATAGCATCAAGTGTAGTTTGGAAACAGTATAGAGGCTTTTGGTTAAACACATTTTTGTAACAATAAAATATAACACAACTTACAAGCTTTGCAGCATTTGAAAAACACAACTTGTCAGTAAAATAAAAAAATGGATTAGTTAAAAATGTTGAGTCCTATCATATAATCCAGCAGTGTGTGATCCTTATATGTGTTGATCTACAATGATTCAGTCTTGAGTGGGTGGTCATTTGAGAACTGGGTAAGGTGTTGCTTCAGTCTGGTAAATGCATCATTAGCATTTTCCCTCCAATTACCTTTTTTAGACTGTCTCAAATGCTTTGACGTTATCCTGACAACCCTGTAATCACAATTTAGAGTGTGACTGACACTGATAAACTACAGCCTAGGCATTTTTGCCCAAAACTGTGATAACCCAGTGCCTTGATTCTGTTTCAATGTTTATGCCTGTACCATTTATAATAATAATATTATATATATATATATATATATATATATATATATATATATATATATATATATATATATATATATATATATATATATATACAGTTGCAATCAGAATTATTGAACCCCCTTTGAATTTTTTTTTCCTTTTTAAATATTTCCCAAATAATGTTTAACAGAACAAGGAAATTTTCACAGTATGTCTGATAATATTTGTTCTTCTGGAGAAAGTCTTATTTGTTTTATTTCGGCTAGAACAAAAGCAGTTTTTAATTTTTTAAAACCCATTTTAAGGTCAAAATTATTAGCCCCTTTAAGCTATATATTTTTTCAATAGTATACAGAACAAACCATCATTATACAATAACTTGCCTAATTACCCTAACCTGCCTAGTTAACCTAATTAACATAGTTAAGCCTTTAAATGTCACTTTAAGCTGTATAGAAGTGTCTTGAAAAATATCTAGTTAAATATTATTTACTGTCATCATGGCAAAGATAAAATAAATCAGTTATTAGAGATGAGTTATTAAAACTATTATGTTTAGAAATGTGTTGAAAAAAATGTCCTCTCCGTTAAACAGAAATTGGGGAGGGGGGCTATTAAAACAGGGGGTTAAATAATTCTGATTGCAACTGTATATATATATATATATATATATATATATTTTTTTTTTTAATTATTTATTTATTTATTTTTCTCATGAATAAAATGTACGTGGCAGTTAACATCCTACATAAGGGTGTTATACTTTACATGCCATTTTTAAATTTTGGACTGAGCCTCAAGGAGACACAGGAGACATACTCTGTTTCGGGACAAGACAGCAGGCTTTTGGAAACAGATCCAATCAATAAACAAAGTTGGCTTAATGGCAAAATAACAATAGGGCATGATAAATGTCAAAAGGAAAACAGAAAGAGTAACTAATAAAATTAATTCTTCACAGTAAAAGCCTCTTTCCAAGCCTCCAAATCATAATCCCAATTTGACTTAAAGTTGTGCAAAATAACATTAATAAACAGTATATAGCATGTACCAACTGTTGGCAGTAGCCTATTTGTGACTAATAAAACATTTAGAAAACAGGGTAACACTTTATAATAACTTATGTACTGACCTACTTATAATGATAATTATAATGACCTTGTGTACTGTTCCTTCCCCCTCTAACACAGTATAAATAATAATAATAATAATAATAATAATTACTACAGGTACAATTCACATAAGAAAATGAACAGCATTATTAAACATGTTGTAACATTATCAAACTCTTGTAACATTTATCAGGTTAACTTACACAATGAACACCATCACCAGTCTTGCATGGTGATGGACAAGGTGAATCAACAGGAGTACTCTCTGCCCTAGACTTCTGGGGAACTTTTTGGGCAAAAAAAAGTGATTGACAGGTGGTAATTTGTGTGTAACTTATCTTTCTTTCTTTCTTTCTTTCTTTCTTTCTTTCTTTCTTTCTTTCTTTCTTTCTTTCTTTCTTTCTTTATTTATGATTTGGTTATGAGTAAAACAAAGGCCATGCGGGTCAGGTAGTTGAAACAGTAGGCTAAAAATAATTAATTAGTTATGAATTTATTAATTGTTCATAAGTAATTTATTCACCTCCCCCTATGACGACGATGCCATGGTCCATCGCCATGTTTAACATTAGACATCGTACAATGCCAAATTGGTCAACATAGCCCAACCCTAAACGCTATACCAGGGAGTACTGAATTAGACAAAATAAAAGCCATTTGTAAGCTTTGCAATATATATAGTTAACTGTTCAATCACACTGTGCAGTTTTAATGAATTGGAATGGATGGTAAATAAATTGGAATTGGAATTTTAATTTGTCTGCCAATTTTATCAAGTTGTCAATACAATGTGACACACATACTATTGCAATATATCACAATAATTATTGTATAATATTGTATAATATAAAATTGTAGGTGTAAAATTGTAAAATAAAATTGTAAGATATTGTATCGTGACACATGTATCGTATCGCGAGGCCCTTGCCAATACACAGCCCTACTCTCCACTGCTCTTCTCTCTGTACACCAATGACTGAACAGCAGAAGACCCCTTTGTCAAGCTCTTGATGTTTTTGAGCACATCCAAGATGATGATGAGTCTGCATAAACACAGTGGAGTTGCTGGCTTTCTGGTGCAGTTGTATCATCCTGGAGCTGAACAACCTGGAAACAGTGGAGATGCTTGTGGACTTCAGAAGAACCCCCTCCTCTCACCCCACTCACCATCACGAAAAGCATTGTGGCAGCAATGGAGTCATACTGGTTCCTTGGCTCCACCATCTGTCAGGACCTGAAGTGGGACACTCACATTGACCCCATTATGAAAACGGAATCATTCTGTCAGTCAAACTATGTGACCATCATAAGAATAAATAACTTATTTGTTATACATTATCACCCTTTGAATAATGCAGCACCCAATTGTTGCTTTATGAAGTAATTCCTAACTTTATTCTTGATAGCTTGATATGTCAAATGGGACAGACTGTTGCTCGCTTTTGATTACAAAAACTTGATTAAAAAACAGAGAACTTGTGTATACTTTAATGTAGTTGGTTTGCTAAAAAGTAGATATTTCAAGCTTTATGTAGCTATATTTCTCATGTTGGGGAGGCAAAATTTCACTTAGACACAAATTATACCAACATAGGCTCATTCTGAAAACGTAGCCCTATATACGTTTCTGGAGACCATGACTACGGGGTTCGAGTCCAGTGAAGAACGGTTCCAGAAAGCAGGTAAGACAAAAACAAAATACAAAAAAATACAAAAAACAAGTAAATAACAGGGTGAGAATGTGGTAAAATCTGAAAACGTGGTACAATTCAGACAAGAGCTTTTCTTTTTTTGGATTGCTTTTGAAAATTGTTAGTTGGGTTTAGGGAAGTGGGTTGACGAGTCAATCAATAAAATTGGTTGGGTTTAGGGAAGGAGGAGGGTGGATCAGTCGATCAGTCAGTCAAGTCAGTTAACCCCCAGGGGTTGAAGACCGCGTATATGCGTTTTAAAACATTTTCACATGATAACGGCAAAAAAAATTTTTTATTACACTTTCAGTTTTGATCGTACAGATATGAGCAATACATCAATTGAATCTGTTAGGTGTCTAGTTTTTTGTGTACAATCACAATAACAGCAAAAGTGTGTGCTTTTGCAAAATAAGGATAATAAACAGTGTAGGCACTTTCTCTTTTCTCTCTCCGTGAACTGTTTTTAAAAACGGGTAAGTAATATGTACTGAAACTCTGCGAAAATTAAACACACAGACATGAGACATTTATCTATAGAAAGCTTGAAGTGTCTACTTTTAAATGCAGCAAGTGCATGTTGAAAACAAATATTGCTTGATAAAGTAATCAGTAAGAGACCAACGCTATGTCTAGTTGCTCTGTCTGAGCTCATTATTTTTAATGCGACCACGCCCACGAGGCTTTGTTATTACAGTAGTCCATGTGAGATGGGCTCCTTGTAAACTATGGTCAGAAAAAACAGCGGAATCTCCACAAATACATGAGACATACACATGACAGACATACCTGCATAATGCTTGGAGGGTGAACTTTCCAACTAATTTTGAAAGCAAATGTTGTCTCGCTAGGTAACCCATACAATTCTCCCGGCAGAGCGCGCATCACGCCGGCTCTTCCCACTTCCGCCGTTAATACAAACAATGACGTAAGCTGCCCACAGCATGCTGGCTAGAACGTGACGCATGTTATACGTGTTATTAATTTAATTTTTAATTATTTTACCGTAGTTGAACCTGTTAAAGTTTGGAAAAAGTTAACTAAGGCTGCAACTAATTGGGCAAAATATATATAGAAGGTCTTAAAATATGATTTTGATTATTCTTGTGTTTTGTCATTATGCCAGAGTCATTCAGAAATTGTTATTAAATGCTGGATTAATGCACAAGAAAGTTTTCATTACAGCAGTTTTGCAAACACGTTTTATACCATTTCGAATATTTTCCTCCATTTCTCAGTGAATATAGGCAATGTATTTTGATGCATTTAAACAAAACAGATTTATTAAACAGATATATTTATTAAAATATTATTTTAGTCACCAAATATATTCAGAAATTGAAAGATAATACAATAAAATTCAAGCAAAATATTGAAGAAAAATTACAACCTACAAAATTTTAACTAAATGTACCAAGCATTTACTTTGGGCTAGCTTTTGCAGATGGACATTGCTTTACAATGTCCTTGGTGGATGAGTGGGGGAGTGTCTTTTGTCTCTCCAGGTGTGATTTATTCATGACCACTGTCACTCACGCATAGACCAGAGATGAGCCAAACAAACTTAACAAAATGTAAATCTTTGTAATGTTTCTTGTGAATGAGAAAATAAAATAATTTTTACATAATTGTGAAGTAAATATTCTAGCCTACCAGACTGGTTACTAAAAAGTCTTGTTCAGACACATTTAGTGTGTTTTTTTGGACCTTATTTCAGCTACATTTTTTTCTCCAAATCCTACTAACCACGCATAATATTTTTTTTCTAAAAAAACACAAGCATGTACATCAATAATTGTCACATATTGTTGTAGCACAGTTTGTGCTGAATACAGATAAAATACATGTTGGTCAATACCATGTAATAAGTAGCTGAAATTAGCACAAATGTCAGGGCATGTCAAAACATCTCAGGGGCCCCAAAATCACCTCAGACCCCTGAGGGTTAAAGGGCCATGAAATCCGCTGTCTCAGCAGTGTGTTTTCACACCTCTAGTTTGGAAAAAGTCAAAGGAAAGTGGGCGTGTCCAGCTCTGTTTAGGTGGGAGTGTTGGGGGAGGGAAAGAGGGAAGGATTTGCAAATATGGGAGTTTCCGTTTGAGCACGCAGACGCAGGGGAAAAAGAGAGTGACTGTTTACATGGACATCAGTAATCGAATTACTTGCAAAATTATTAATTTGTCGACTTAAACTGCAGTTTGGCACTTTAACGCCCCATTCACACGAGGCTTCAGCTTCAACGCTTGACAGAGGGCGTGTCTGAAGTTGGGGCTGATGCGATCGTCATAGCAGCGTCAGGGCTGACGCTTCAGTCGGCGCTTGAAAAGTTGAGCAAGTCCCAACTTCTGCAGCGGCGCCGACGGATTCACAATACAGTTCGGCAACGCCTGACGTCACTTTTTCAAAGTGAATGGGAAGCGTTGAAGCTGACGCCCCGTGTGAATGGGGCGTAACTTTTTATTCAGGAACTTTTCCTGCATGTCGCTCGTGACAAACAAGATGTCAAAAGCGAGGAACTGCTGGAAGGGTTGAGTTTTAATGTAATGTTTGATACCGCACGGCGAATGGGAGAAAAAAAATCCTCCGCATTTCTCTGTAAGTTAGATGCACTCGGTAGGTAACGTCAGAAAGCCGTGTGTGTATAGACTATCCTGTCACAAAATGCGACGAAAATTCTACACAACGTTCAATATTTGATTGCTGTGTTTACATTCGGAGAGCAGCATTTACAGCAGATCTTTCAGTCTATAATATTGTACTATAATATTGCAGTGAAATTAAAATACTGTTAACTAAGTAACTAAATAATTTTGACTATGGTATGTCTTTAAAAACTGAAAGAGCACTGCTGACCATACGAAGTAACTTTGCCATCCGGGTTAAACAAAGGGCACTGCACTGTACACACTTACCAAATCTGTCGAGACAGGACAATCACACTGTCAGGGTTCTGCCACTTTGGTCTTGTAAATTCTTGTTTGGTGGCAGAGTCCGGACACTAGCTCTGTCTTGTCAGGCCCTGTTGTGCTCGGCTCGAATTTTCTCGGGTCGAGCACTTGTTTTCTGTCATTGTGTGTGTCTCTGTGTGCGCGCGCTGTCGTGAGTGCTTGCGGATCGTGCGTGCTCCCGCTTGATGCGAGCGTGCGCGGCGTGCTTGTGACGCGCGCGCGCTCGTTCTCGTGTTTGTTTTGTTCTGTCGGCATCACGCTGTTTCATTCTCAGCGTCTCAGTCTGGTTGGTTTTGGTTTCGGTTGGCGCTGAGATGAGGCATGCGCGGTGCTTATGTGTGAGCGCACGGTAAGATGTTTACATCTATCGTGTGCTCGTGTCTCGCGTTCAGTCTTCTGTTGGTGTTGTTTAGCATGTCACTCATGTTTACATGCGCCGCGTGCTTGTGTGTCTGTGTCATGTGTTTGCCAGTCTATTGTCTAACCCCACCCTTCTTGTCAACCCATTATTAGTTTATCATGTTCACCTGTTTGTGTGTTAATTTATGCTTCTATATAATCTCCTCATGTCTGCTGTCCTGTGCCAGTTCGTCATCATCGTTCATCATTGTATCCTGCCTTGTCCTGTCCAGATCCCTGCCAGCCTGCCCTGTCCAGTTTGTGTTATTTGTTTATTTTTATTCATTAGTGTTTTTCCCCCCTCGGGGTTGTTTACTTTTCCCTTTTTGTTTTATTTTTTATTGTAAATAAACATCTAAGTTTGCATTTGGGTCCTCGCCTCCTTTCCCTTACCCGCAACCGTGACACACACTGGAACTGTGTCTTTTTTTTAAAAAGGAGACGAGTGGCAAATCCAGATTTCACCATTTCCAGATGCGAAAAGCTCTCGGGTAAAAAATGTTCCTTACAAACGAATTTCTGTCGCGTGCACTGTAATCCACACATGAGTCCAGCAGCGCTCTCATAAAGGGAAAATGAAAACAAAACCTTCGTTGCAGCACACAAATAAATGCAACACTGACGACCCGTGTCTCCAAATTCTACTTCTTTCACTTGTTTTGGCAACACAACATGGCGTCTCTCTGTCGTCTGAACACTGTAACAGGTAAACACAGTCTCCGAAGCTATCATGCATATTAATGAAGTTGCGCCGCATACACAATAGAGCGTGCTGATTGGTTTGAACAAAGTCTTTCTCATGAATTAATGCAGCACCCTCAGAGACGTCACAATGTTCTCGCAGGGACAGACAGCCACTCTCCAGGCTGGATTTACACGCAAGTATCTTATGGCCATGACGCAGCTTCAAAAATTCGTTCCAAACCGGAAGAACGAATTTGCTCAAAATAACGCAAAAACAACTAATTTTCACTTTTTAGTGAAATATATGTGTCCTAATAGTGTTTATAGCAGCGTGGGATACATATATGACTGTCAACTTAAAAAATGTGTTTTGGTGTTTCGTGACCCTTTAAACCAGGAATGTCAAACTCAATTCCTGGAGGGCCGCAGCCCTGCACAGTTTAGTTCCAACCCTAATTAAACACACCTGATCAAACTAATTGAGTCCGTCAGGCTTGTTTGAAACCTACCAGTAAGTGTGTTGAAGCAGGGTTGGAACTAAACTGTACAGGGCTGCGGCCCTCCAGGAACTGAGTTTGACATCCCTGCTTTAATCAGTCAGCAGTGGCCTCTGGTGGGTTTACGCGAGAACAGCAGGCGCGAATGGCACGCGCTAGAGAAATTTGAGATCTCAAAAAGCATACACAGTGGCCTTTCGTGAATTCGCAAAAACAATAATTGCAAAAAAAAAAAACACAATAATTGCAAAAAAACATACCCCCTGGGACATTTTTCGCGGTCTCCAGAAATGTATATAGAGGTTCATTTTCAGAATGAGCCTGGGTTGAATTATACTGTTAATATCAATGGAGAATTGTATATATTTACATTTGTAGTTCAGTGTACAGGGTAGCAGCATTAATTAATCATAAAACTAAATGAAATGAATAAATATGTGCTAAGCATGTGAGAGTCTGTTACATCATCAAAAGTTGACCAACGATCATGTGCTGCTGCAGTAAAGTTAGTTTGCTTTTAAATATTTGTCATATATTTAGTAAAGTTCACCTTTTCATTAGGTAGTAACCTTTTTTTTTATTTAGTTAGTTAGTCGAGTAGATATTGTGAATAACTGTGATGATTAACTTCTTTGGTCAAACTTACTGTGTGGTATAATAATATAATATAATAATAATAATAATAATATAATATGTCCTGGCCAAAGTCCCTCAGTCGGCACTTTCCCATCATGGCCTCCTAATCATCCCCATCCACTGAATTGGCTCTATCACTGTCTCTTCACTCCACCTATAGCTGGTGTGTGGTGAGCGCACTGGCGCCGTTGTCCTGTGGCTGCCGTCGCATCATCCAAGTGAATGCTGCACACTGGTGGTGGTGTAAAGCGACTCCCCTCATGATTGTGAAGCGCTTTGGGTGTATACACAATAAATGTGCTATATAAATACACATTACATTACATTACATTACAATAAATGGGATAATAAATGGCCTGCAATATAAGCTTAAGTTTTATAAGCAAAGATATTTATAAGCAAAGTGTAACTAACAATAATTTTTATATATTTTTTTAATAGTTCAAATAACCAAAGGATAATTAAAACATGGGCTGCACGGTGGCGCAGTGGGTAGCACATTCACCTCACAGCAAGAAGATCACTGGTTCGAGCCTTGGCTGGGTCAGTTGGCGTTTCTGTGTGGAGTTTGCATGTTCTCCCCGTGTTCTCATGGGTTTCCACCGGGTGCTCCGGTTCCCCCCACAGTCCAAGGACATGCGCTATAGGTGAATTGGGTAGGCAAAATTGTCCGTAGTGTACTGTATGTGTGTGAATGAGTGTGTATGGATGTTTCCCAGTGATGGGTTGCAGCTGGAAGGGCATCCGCTGCGTAAAATATATGCTGGATAAGTTGCCAGTTCATTCCGCTGTGGCAACCCCAGATTAATAAAGGGACTAAGCCAAAAAGAAAATAAATGAATGAATAATTAAAACATATTAGATAAAAACATTAATAATAATCATAATAATGGGGCAACACGGTGGCGCAGTAGGTAGTGCTATCGTCTCATAGCAAGAAGGTCGTTGGTTTGAGCCTCGGCTGGGTCAGTTGATGTTTCTGTGTGGAGTTTACATGTTCTTCCCGTGTCTGCGTAGGTTTCCTCCGGGTGCTCTGGTTTCCCCCAGAAGTCCAAAGACATGCGGTACAGGTGAATTGGGTAGGCTAAATTGTCAGTGGTGTATGTGTTTGAATGAGTGTGTATGGATGTTTCCCAGTGATGGGTTGCGGCCGGAAGGGCATCCGCTGCGTAAAACCATATGCTGGATAAGTTAGTTGTTCATTCCACTGTGGCGACCCCAGATTAATAAAGGGACTAAGCCGAAAATAAAATAAATGAATGAATAGTAATAATAACAACAATAACATTGTTTTCTTAATATTTTAATCATGTATTATATAATGCATTTTATTCATTAATTATGCACCCAGTGTATAATATGTATAATTTAAAAGCTACAAATATACTGATATTGTACAGTACATGTCAAACATTGTGTATAGTCACTTACCACAAATACCACATTGCAACTACTCACACATACAGTCCTGAACTATTACCATTAACTACATGCTGAACAAGCAACATTTGTTTCTAATGCATTCAAGGTCATGATCTCTTATTTGGCTATTCCCATACTTCCCCACATGCCATCATAGTACTGAACCACGAATATAAAGTCTCATGTGACTGAACTATAATTTGTCTAATTAATAGGCCCATTTTCCTCTTCAGATCCAGCTGGACTAAAGAGAATGGTATTGGCACCAGGAACACCCATTAATGTACATCTGTCGTGGAAAATGCTTTTTGCTGCTATCAAAGCCTGATCCTGACATGGCAGAAAAGAGGGGTCATAAATGGATAATAGGATTGTAGCAGCCTTTCGTAGAAAAAAGGCACACTTTAAGACAGCAATGGACTTGAAATTCACAGCACGACTCACACATGGTTGTATCTTAATAGGAAATGTCTGCATGTTTATTGCAATATGAGCAGTGTTGAAAAATAGCACAGCGGTTTCTGCCTAGTTGCCAGTAGACTTGACAAAAAGAACTTATTTTCAGGGAGATTCATCTTTAGAATTGGAAAACAAAAGTTTGTGGCTTTTATTTGATGTGTGTTTACCTTGAGGTCATCTACAGTTGAAGACAAAATAATAATTTTTCACAGTTTTTCCAGTAATAATTTTATTTTAGAGAAAGTGTTTCTCTCTCTCTCTCTCTCTCTCTCTCTCTCTATATATATATATATATATATATATATATATATATATATATATATTAGGGCTGGGCGATATGGCAAAAAAATAATCTAGATTTTTTCATAAAGTTTGACTGATTCACGATTTCAAATTCCTGCTTGACGTTTCAGAAAATATTTGTGCGTAGCTACACCACCCAGTATATATTAAAGATCACCGTGAACAACAAAAAACCCCACAGAAACCTATATTAAATGTCTATCTTATTTAACTGAATCGTATAACAGCCCATAACTGAAATGTTGATAATTGCTCAATTTATTTTTATAAAACATTTGCCAAAACGTATTGATATTTTTTTGGAGTAAAAACAATATCAACATTTAAGAATCCAATTTTTTTTTTTGTTTATTCATTCATTTTACTTGTTTATTGGTGCATTTATGGGTTTTGATTTAATTCATAGCTACAGTACCTTGGACAGCTACTGTGCCACTCCGTAAACCTTTCAAGGAAAAGTCCAAATTAAAGAAAGATTTGACTTTCTGCGGTGACGGCCGACATTCACAACATGCTGTAACCGTCCTTCAGGTGGTGCGCAGGTATAAAATACAAAACCAGACGTCTGGGCTTTGAATTAGGTGCAATTATTTCCTCGTTGTTTAAAGAGTCTGCAAGTTTGTTTTCCATGGATATATGTTGTTGTTGATTCGATTCGCAGCAGGAAAAAAAGGCTTTCAGCTGTGCATGTAGTCGCTGTTAAAGTTCTGACCCAGATCAGAGCGATCTGTGCTACCATATACAGCACAGCATGCAATAAACTCACACTCAGTCAGGCGAAGTAAAGGTCTCATTGCCCATATGTCAATCAAATTAATTAAGCTCTAGACACGAATAAAACTTTTAGCCTATTTTATTATTTTGTGTAATGTTTATATAGTGTCATCAGGGCCAGAGCAAGCTGAACTGGCGCTCTAGGCGAACGGCAATAACGTCGCCCTCAACACGAAAGTGAAATAGAAACTTACCGGTTTGCGGATGAAAATGAGGACCAGAAGGGGGTGGGTGTCGCGGATCAAAGTGAGGACCGGGGGGTTCTCGCTCACTATTCTGCCGCCCAAGGTCGCCTCTATGGACGCGCCGGCCCTGAGTGTAAAGCTGGATTTATACTTTCGCCTGGCACCCCATCGCGCGCCTCCACTGACTGCGCGCGCACCTTGCGACAATGGGCTAGCGCGCTTTCGCTGAGCCAGCTGTAGTAGCTCATCAACAGAGCCGTGACGTCAACACACAGAAACACGGCATGGTTGACTAACAGTTTAGAACGGTTTGGCACGATAGTGGAAAAGCTGCTTTAATATTTTTATAAAAAAAATTGCGATACCTCGATTTTATAAAAAATTTAATCGTCTTAAAACGTAAATTCGAAATAATCGAAAAAAATCGCCCAGCCCTAATATATATATATATATATATATATATATATATATATATATATTGAAAAATATTCTCTTCATTAAACAACACTTGGGAGATATTTAAAAAAGGCAACTTAGCAATTTTGTCTTTAGCTGTATATGTTGCCATGTTTGTAGAGATATACAATATACAGTTTTTGTCTAATAAAAAAGTGCAGTCAAAATGCTGATTAGTGATGCTGTTTCATTGTGAAAAGCTCATCAGTCTCTATGCCCTAATTCTTTTGTGATTTAACTTTAAGTTTATTTATTTTTCACAACAAGGGACAGTGTAAATTAATAAACTGTCACAACAGACTTACGACTGGACACAGGAGGGGTATATGTATACAAGTGTTTATTCACAAAGTCATTAAATGAAGTTAGGATGGTCGGCGCCAGTGGTGTAGTGGTTAGTGCGTCGACACATGCACTCCGGTGCTCATGGCGACCCGAGTTCGATTTCGCCTCACGGTCCTATGCCGATCCTTCCCCTCTCTCTGCTCCCCATGCTTTCCTGTCAATTCTCTCTACTGTCCTATACATTAAAGGTGAAAACCCCATCCATAGTTAGGATGGAGTTCAGAGAGAGTTCATTGTAAACAAGGAAATGCTTTGGCAGCATGGAGTTTGTTGCTGATACACAACACACTTAACTTATCAGTGGAGACGATGAACACTGAATGCACTGAAACACAGAGACTGAGGAAACACAGGAGCAAATCAAGGAGACGTTTGAGTAGGAGAAATGCTGGGGATGGATCGGGTGACTCTCATGGATGTGATGATCAGGGCCGACAAAGGTAGAGTGAGCGGAGGTGCGTTATATAGTGTCTGTGCGCAGGTGGTGCTGATCAGTAATCAGGAGAGTGAGTGCAAGTGGGTTCAGATGGATATGATGGATCCAGCAACTGCCTGACATTACCCCCTCCTCCAGGGGCGGCTCCTGACGCCCTTACACGATGCTGTGGTTTTCTGCGACTTTGAGGGGCAGGCCGGTCTGGTTGGGTTTGGTGGAATTCCTCCAAGAGTTATGGATCCAGAACATCAGCTCTGGGTACCCAGGATCTTTCCTCCGGGCCATACCCCTCCCAATTGATTAGATACTTGAGCTGATTGACCCGACATCGTGAATCTACTATCTCCCTGTCTGTGTACACTGAATTTGATTCCAGGACGTCAGGAGGTGGGGGCACCGTATCAGCTCCAGGGGCTCTGTAATGGACAGCCATGGACAGCCACACCCGATCTCCCGGTTGGTATAAGGGTGCGTCGGATCTTTCGCGCATCTGCAAAACTCTTGTTCCGTCTCACTGCTTGTTGGAGTTGGATATGAGCTGAGTCCCACACTCTCTCGCTCACCTGGAACCAGTAGTCCACTGCTGGAACCTCTGACGGATCCTTTGTTCACGGGAACAGGGGTGGTTGATAACCGAGTATGCACTGGAATGGTGTTAATCCGGTTGACTCTTGACGGAGGGAGTTCTGTGCATACTCGGCCCAGGGGAGAAACTGGCTTCAGCTGAACTGGTCATCTTGACAGTATGACCAGAGGTAGTGTCCGTGTTCCTGGATCTTATGCTCAGCCTGGCCATTCGTCTGGGGGTGGTAACCTAAGGAAAGGTTGACAGACACACCAAGGAGTTTAAAGAATGCTTTCCAGACATGGGAGATGAATTGAGGGCCCCGGTCCAATACTATCTCCTAGGGAATCCCAAAGTTTCTAAACACATGATCGAACAGTCTTTCGGCTGTGTTAAAGGCGGTGGGTAGACCCTTTAGTTTTCCTGTGGGGAGATGACGGGGAGTGTTAGACATGGCACAAACTGAGCATTCTCGGACGTACCTGTCGACATCACTGATCATACTAGGCCACCAGTATCGATCTTGGATGAGCGAGAGGGTCCTCCTGCTGCCTGGGTGTCCAGAGCCCGGAATCATGTGTATCATTTTCAAGCGATTTCTCTCATGCACGAGTTTTCCTGCTTGAAAGGGAGACACATCATCAAAGGAGTTTTAACTGGATTACACTCATCCATTTATTGCATCAGAAATGCAGCAGAAAGGTGAAAAACCTTCAAAATAAACAAATATACAAGATATGTAATTAAATTGCAAATAAACTTAAATATACAAACATTTGTAACTTCAAATAATTAAGCTGCAAGCAGATAAACACTGTAGGAGCATGTTTTTCTCAGATGTTGCTTCACAGTTGATTTGCCCTCAAATGCTGACATGCCAGCCGCGATTTTTATGTATTGAACAAAGTAAAATTCTCACCGGCTGCCACTCTGGGACTTGATGATGGTTTTTGACCGTTGTCCACTTCTGCTATGTTCAATTTTGGCGGAGAATCAGCTTTGGCGGAGGTTTCGTTTTGGCGGAGATTCTGTTCTGCCTGAGTTTCAGTTTCCTTTTTGTCTCACGTGAAGGCCGAACTACCTTATGTCCTTCCATTTCTCCCTCCGATTGGCGGATGGATTTGTTTTCTCCTTTTATTTTAGTTTGGCTTGACAGTCATGCCCAGAAGGTTTTCCCTGATGGTAGAGGGTACATAAGTTTTTCCTTCTGGGTATTCCGGTGGAGTGGCGTCCTGGAGAGTTTCAACACGGATCTCCTCCTACAAGGTCCATCTGATAGGACTGACGATTACAGCTGGAGGGATAATATGTTCAGGTTCTGTTGGACCATCGGGAGCATCGACTTGGGAAAGAGCATCAGCCTTGCCATTCTTAGAACCAGGTCTGTATGTAATGGAGTAGTTGAAGCTGGTTAAGAACAGGGCCCATCTGGCCTGCCATGGATTCAACCTCTTAGCTTCTCGAAGGTACTGTAGATTTTTGTGATCAGTTATCACAGTGAACAGGTGTTAAGCTCCCTCCAGCCAGTGTCGCCACTCTTCCAAAGCCAGCTTGATGGATAATAGCTCTTGGTTTCCGACATCATAATTTTGCTCCACCGGAGACACATTCTTTGAGTAATAGGTGCAAGGGTGGAGGTGTGTAGGCTCACCGGACAGCTGAAAAAGATCGGCCCCTACTCTTATGGCAGAGGCATCCACCTCTACGATAAAGGGGCACTGTGGATCTGGATGTTGCAAGAGAGGGGCTAAACTGAAAGTATCCTTATAATTCTCAAAGGCTTCGTGGGCAGACTGATTCCATGCTAGGGACTTGGGTTTAGCGCGAAGGAGGGAGGTCAAAGGAGCAGAAAGAGCACTGTAGTTCTGGATAAATCTTCGATAGAAGTTTGTGAAGCCCAGGAAACTTTGGAGATCCTTCACTGAGTGGGGTTGTTGCCATTCTCTGATGGCCTTTACCTCCCCCTGGTCCATCTGGATGCCATGCTTTAGAAAAATCTGATGTTGTCTAAGAATTCCGGGAGTAGATGAGGATGTCGTCGATGTATACAATCGACGACATCTCAGTATACTTCTGTCATGAAGGTTTGGAAGGTGGCAGTTGAGATGGAAAGGCCCTAGGGTATTACCCGGTACTCGTAGTGGCCAGCAGGTGTAATGCACAAGATTGTATGCACTCCTCAAATCCATCTTACTGAAAATGTGGACTCTGCACAGTCCTTCGAGGGCTGCTGGGACCAGGGGGAACGGATAGGGCTGAGGAATGAGTTGAGAATTCACTGCTCGGTAGTCAATGCAGGGCCGGAGACCTCCATCCTTCTTACCCACTAAGAAGAAGCTCAAAGCAGAGTAAACTCGGAGGAGTGGTATCTGACTTTTCCTCGTCCCAGTGGCTTTTCTTGGATGGTTTCAACTGAATACTGTAAATGGTGATGTAGACGGGTCAACTGGAGTTGGTCGAGGCTTGGGAGATGAAATTACCAGAGAACTGGAGTCTATGAGAGCTGAGACAGAGCATGAAAAGTCTGGGGTGACCAATGTGGCAGGAGTAAGTGTAAGTTTAGATCTCTCTCTGTAGACACAGGTTGGAGATACCCTCAATGACTCTCTCAGAAGCTTAGTGAAAGGTTCTGAAAGCGAAAAGGATGTCTAGCATGGCACGAGCTGCGTCTTTATAGCATGTCTAATTGTTATTGATGCCAGCTGTGCACGCTGACGCCGCCAAACTCATTGGCATTTTATTGGTTCGTTTTTATACTCTTTCAGATGATTGGATTCTGATGGAATGCCCGTAGTGGATGTTTTCCACATAGCATTGAAGTTCCCCTCCCGAAGGGGAACATAGAGCAGATCACACACTATATTCAAGTCTCTCCCATCTGAATTCTAAACAGAATGCTGTGTTTTAAAACATGATGAAAGAGATTAAACAATGCAAACCATCTTCTCCATTATGAAAGATGCAGTACGTAATCTGCCTAAATGCTAACCGGTTAGCATAATATGTTTGAAACACAATCTCTATCATGCCATCCAAAGCAACGCCTTCTGAAATCACAAACGCACAGAAACCCACTAGATCATGCCATTCGCCAGTTAGAAAACTTTATAGTACTTTATAATACTACAATTCCGAATGAAAAACTGTATTATCCCAGTCAACAAATTTCCTTTGGCCCTGATCTGGCCCAAATCAACAGCTAAGATGTGGCCCAGATCAGTTAGTGTTACATACAATAAGAACGCTGTTATTTACAGTTTGAATAAATATAGTGTTGGGTATGTTACTTAAAAACAATAGATTAATAGATTACAGAAGTAAAAAGTAAATAGATTTAGAATAGATTACTTAATGTAAAAAGAAATCAGATTATTAATTACTTTACTTTGAAGTGACTTTTAAAACATATAAAATATACCTATAAAATACAAAATAAACTGCAGCTCTTTCAGTAATTTAACCTGTTAGCCTTCACTCAATTTTGGGGAATTTGGTTATTCACTGAAAAACATTACAATGGGTTGATCACAGCAGATTGACATATTCAAAAAACATAAAGTGTTCACCCAAAACAAACTTCTGGATATTGTTTGTCTAAGATGTGTATATTCCATACAAAGCCTAAAGCTGATCAGTCAGTTCTTGCCGCGTGATTCGGGGTTTTCAACTGGGGGAGCTTGGGAAATGTGAGCGCACACAATATGCAATCCCAACACGATATGTGAACGGCCCCATAAGCAGCTACACTTCTCTTCAGATTCAGAAGATGTCTTGAAAAACATCTAGTAAAATATTATTTACTGTCATCATGGCAAAGATAAAATAAATCAGTTATTAGAAATGAGTTATTAAAACTAATATGTTTAGAAATGTGTTGAAAAAACCTTCTCTCTGTTAAACAGAAATTGGGCAAAAAAACAGGGGGGCTAAACATTCAGGGGCACTAATAATTCTGACTTCAACTTGTTGGGATATAAAAAGTAATTGCTTTATCTCATATAGTGGGCTATTGTGTATGACAACTGATACTGCATTTGGGATGCTTCATGACATACATACATAAAGACAATAGACAATTGGTTCAGTCCAATAGATGTTGATCAATAGAAGCACAGAAGATATTGGCATATTATGTGTACGGATGGGTTTTATTAATTTACTTAATTTTGTTATTTTTTTATTATTTTGCAATGCATTTTTAAATATAATTTTAAATAAACATTAAATAAGTCACAGTATACTGATGATGACACCATTTAAAAAAAATCATTATGAAATCAGACTTAATGATCTTAAAAGGGATTTAATAATATGTTTTAAAATTGTGACATAAAATCACTTTGACCACTACAGCTTTCTTTGGTGACAGTTTGAAGCATGACATAAACATTTTAATATATATTTACAGCAATGCAGTTTGCAGTTAATGGGAAATACACCTCTTGCAGAGTTGTAATGCACTTACAGTTTAGAGCTAGTTTTAAATAAAAGCCACTTCCGCCAAAAATGATATAATGACATTGAGTGAATGCTTTAGCCACGTTTTACATGTTCAACAAAGAGATTTGCTTCAAATTATTTATATAGCAGCGTTAGTGCATTCAGAAATAACAGTTTGTACAAAAGCCGCTAAACGCCACTTGCCTTTGACAACAAAAGCCACTATATCCCGAGAACCAATCAGAAGGCACGAAACGAATAATATGTTTTCAATGTAGCAGTACTGATACCTCGCCTTTATGAGGAGACTGTTTTATTCCACTTCCGATTTCGATTTTAAAAGACTGAGTTTGATGAACTGGATGAGCCTGTCTGACTGTCAGTGAATGGCAAATGAAAACTTTCCTTACCTCAAAACTCTGTGCATTATAAGAAAAATAAAACACAATGTACAGTCGGAAGTGTAGCATGCATTCATAACGTTTGTTTGTGCAGCGGCGCTACTTTGAATGAGTCAGATTTACTATACATTAAACTGCAACTGCGTTTCACGAAAGACAGAGTTAAGATGCCTTTCTTTTATCCCACATGGATGCTATGAGGAGAAACACGAGATAAAAAAAAAGTTGACCAAGAACTTGAGTATGGTGAGAATGAATTAATGACAGCTTCTAAAAGTGTCGCTGAGAGACATCCCCTATTTGCCCAGTAGGCCCACCTTGTGATTTGCTAATGCGAGCTATTTTTAAATAGATAAATATAATGTATAAAACTATACATTTATAATAGCCTACTCCATAGTACATATACGTCTGATAAGCTTTTAATATTAATAGACAATGCACAGATGTTGATGTTTCACAATGTTTAAAACTACAATATTTGAATCTACCAAGTTTAGTTTACAATGTTTACATTGCTCTACTTACATTAAATCCAAATCCCAAATATCAGAAATGACAACAGATTGTTAAGATTTAATTAATATCAGTTTTAATGTTATTGATTAATGCATTTACTTGACAGATTTTATTCATTCATTTTCCTTCTGCTTTTTCCCAGGTTTACCACAAGGGAATGAACCGCCACTTACTTGACAGATGTATTTATAATTTTAGGTGGTTTGTGTAATGTGTTTTATGTTTGGAAAATAATTTCTAATTACATCTTTAGTGACTTTTCAACTAATTACACTATCTTGTCCCAATAGGTGGATTTAGAGGTAAAGCAGAAGTGGATTTAGCTGGTTTTGATGCAAAAGAAAATCTAATATGTTAAAAACCAAAGAATTGTCTAAAGTGACATTTATGAAAAAAAGGTATTTTATTTACTAGATAATAACCTTCTTATTACATATAAAATGAAACTTCTGAGCCTAATCAGAGGAGCCTGATAGAAAATGCTCAATTACAAGAAAAGAGGTTTGATGGATTGAGAAGTTTTTCCATCTGAACTATATATATATATATATATATATATATATATATATATATATATATATATATATATATATATATATATATATATATATATTACAACACTTAGATAAACATTACAATCTAACCAATTTTCCAAGCAATTTCCTTTTCCCACAAAGACTGTCAAAGCACAGCAGAGATCCTACATTTTCGATAGCTTTGTGCATACAAAAGAAGAATGTCAAAATATTTTCCATCTCTATATTAGTATTGGAGTCTCTTACACCTCTTTTTTGTACTCTATGAAGGCATTTCAGCCTCTTGCAAACTGACACCTAAGGACCCGAGACCCATAGAGAGAGAAAATAAACAAGTTTCAAAGTATAAATGTCATACACTGGCAGGTTCTGGCAAATCTGTAGGTGGTCCCAAGGACTTGCAACATGACCTGCAGACTCTGAGGAAATTCAATTCAATGGCTCTTTTCATCTGCAGCAATAGTGGAGACCAAGGAAACAGCAAGCCAGTGTAAAAGAACTAGTCTGCTCAAGACTCTATAAACACAATAATGTGACAATCTTATTTGTTGGGTTTTTTCATCCTTTTTGCAAACATAAATGTGTTATATTGCCTCAAGACCACATGAATCCTGTTGAAAACACGGAGGTTTAGTCTGTAATCAAGTGATGTTCATGTTACTGTATTCAGTGTTGAATCCAGGCTGATCTCACAAGGAAACGTAAGTATTTTACATTTTGTCAGTTTAGTGGCTAATTCGTACAAATTTGTACGAGTTCTGTCGTACGAAAATGTACGATTTTAAAAAAGGAGGCGTGGCACCTAACCCCACCCCTAACCCCAACCGTCATTGGGTGATGAGCAAATCATACTAATTTGTACGAATTAGATCTTACAAATTCATACGAAGGGGCAACCCAGTGGCGCAGTAGGTAGTGCTGTTGCCTCACAGCAAGAACATCGCTGGGTCGCAGGTTCGAACCTCGGCTGGGCTGGGTCAGTTGGCGTTTCTGTGTGGAGTTTGCATGTTCTCCCTG
Source organism: Danio kyathit (assembly GCA_903798195.1). Classification (NCBI taxonomy): domain Eukaryota; kingdom Metazoa; phylum Chordata; class Actinopteri; order Cypriniformes; family Danionidae; genus Danio; species Danio kyathit. The sequence goes on along the minus strand of LR812533.1, from coordinate 13,577,754 downwards.
GGTTCGCGTGGGTTTCCTCCGGGTGCTCCGGTTTCCCCCACAGTCCAAAGACATGCAGTACAGGTGAATTGGGTAAGCTAAATTGTCCATAGTGTATGAGTGTGAATGTGTGTGTGGAAGTTCCCAGAGATGGGTTGCGGCTGGAAGGGCATCCGCTGCGTAAAATCGTGCTAGATAAGTTGGCGGTTCATTCCGCTGTGGCGACCCCGCAAGGGACAAAGCCGACAAGAAAATGAATGAATGAAATTCATACGAATTAGCCACTAAATCAAAAAGTTATGAATTGCCGTGAGATTGTGTGGGTTGAATCATATGTCAGACTGACACACTATGCCCCATGTTTTTTTTTGGTGGAACCATAAAAGTATTGTTTATTTAATTATTTTTTTTTTTGATACGTGGTAATTATTAGTTCTAAATTGATGACATATATTAATTATTTATAAATGTTATTGTAAATTGTGTTGAGACTAACATTTATGTTGGCTTGAGCCTGAAGGACTGATTAGCATAGCTTTGTAAGGTACAAGTTCTAACTTATACAAAGAAAAAAAAGAAGTATGTGGCCAGCATGGTTTTAATGTTACCAGCATTGGTGGTCATGATGCTCTTTATTTGTAACACATTTTAGTATATGGTCAACATTAACCTTACTAGCAAAAAAATACATAAACCATGTTTATAATATGATGCATGTTTTAACTTATGGATAACATGGATGTAGTATGGATGTACTGTTTTGTTAGCATTCTTCTAGAAAGCTAATGTGCATTTAGCATTCAATTCAAGTCATGTTTATTTGTATAGTGCTTTTACAATGTGGATTGTGTTAAAACAGCTCAACATAGAAGTTCTAGTAAATTGAAAATGTGTCAGTCCAGTTTTCAGAGTTGAAGTTCAGTGTGGTTTAAATTTCACTGCTGAAAGTCCAAACACTGAAGAGCAAATCCATTGATGCGCAGCTCCACGAGTCCAAACCAAGCAAGCCAGTGGTGACAGTGGTGAGGAATGTGTATCCCCTGGTGGGAATAGAGAATAAAGAAAATAATTAGCTAAGCTGCTGTTCTAATATTTATTTATGTATTTCTAATAAAATGTCTAGTGCATTAAGACAGGTGTAGTGTGTCCTACAGGTGGTTGTCAAGCCCACTTATGGACAGTGTTGGGGAGTAACGGAATACATGTACCGGCGGTACGTATTTAGAATACTATTCTTGAGTAACTGTATTCCGTTACAGTTACTATTTTTAAACAGGGTATTTAGAATACAGATACTTTCCTAATACCATTGGAATACTTCGGGCGATACGTGTCTGGCCCATAATAATATTACTAAATTGCCGCCGAAACCATAGAAACAGAAGCTACACTCCCGACTGGAGTATGGAGATGGGGGCGCGCAAACCCGCGAACTGTAGAGCGGGGAGGTTGCGCGCAAACTTAAGAGCACGAGCACATGCACCAAGTTACAAGCCGGACTGTACCAAAGTGCTGCGAACTGAAGAGCGGGGAGGGGTGAGATGGGGGCGCGCAAACTGTAGATCGGGGAGGTTGCGAGCAAACTGAAGAGCACGCGCACATGCACCAGATTTCAGGCCAGACTGAGCCAAAGTGCTGAGGGGGGTGGAATTCCGGGAGTTTTCTGGGAGACAGAACAATACGGGAGATGGGTCTGAAATACGGGAGACTCCCGGGAAAAACGGGAGTGTTGGCAGGTATGCTCAAAGCCCTCTTCATCAAGCACAACACTACATTGCCATCAAGTGCTCCTGTGACTCTTCAGCCAGGGAGGACTTATTTTTACTCCTCATTGCAACAGAATGACAGATAAGCACTTCTAAATGTCTCTATTGCTGCGCTACAACCGCCTTTACTTGTCTGTTGATTAGGAAAGCATAGGTAGGTTTACGGTCCGTTGCAGGGTTCAGAGGGGGGAAACAAAGAGCGGATCCAAACACAGCATTTAAGATTTAATGAAAAAACTATAACAAAACAGGAAAACTAAAGCAGGGCAAAACAAACCAGGAACAACCGGACATCATGAGTAACGCAAAATACAACAGACAACGAGAGGGGCACACAAACTGAAATATATAGTCCTGATAATGAGTGTCAAATGAGCCGCAGTTGTGAATGTGAATGTGTGTGTGTGTGTGTGTGTGTGTGTGAGAGAGAGTGTCTTGATGACGCTCAGCTGGAGCAGGTGTGTGTGTGTGTGTGTGTGTGTGTGTGTGTGTGTGTGTGTGTGTGTGTGTGTGTGTGTGGCATGACTGAATATGTCCATGTGAGGCAGGATTTGTAATTAAGTAAAAGTGAGTCTGTATACCAGCGATCTCTGGTTGAAGCTCGCTGGTGGCCGTGATAAGTAGTTAGGTACTGTACATAGGTGGCTACTGGCTAATATGTTTGACTTAACAAAACTTGTTCATTTTGATGTTTACATTTTTGTAAAGCAAACACATTTTGCATTCTTCTAATTTTTGCAATATTGTTCTTAGGTGAGAAGTTTTCATAATAGAAATTAAAATGTTGGATAGAACCTGTTACATTACCTTGGTTTTACATAAACTATTTTGAAGTTTTTCTTTTCTTATACCTGATATTTTTCTGTGCAGACTGTGAAATACAAAGGGTAAGCAAAATGCATATTATATACATATATTGTATATTACAGACAGTAATGCTGTCTATGTTCAAGCACTTTTTATCTTTATTACAGAAACAGAAATTGAATTTGTTGACACTTTGATAAATAAACATTATTCAATAAACATAATTATATTGTTTTATTTATTTTTCCCTGTCAGTCAATAATGTTTAGCATTAGAGGCCCTTTTCTTGCAGAAATTGCTACCAACGCATAGTGTGACATTTAATAGACTTGAAGGCTGTTTTCAAGGGGAAGTATTCCAAGTATTCCAAGTATTTAGAATACAGTACCAGGATTAAGCAAAGTAACGGAATACGTTACAAAATACATTTTAAAGCAGGTATTCTGTATTCTGTAACTAAATACATTTACAAAGTATTCTCCCCAACACTGCTTATGGAGCACACTCATGCGTGATACCGTTATGTGATGCATTGTGTGTGTGCTTTACTAAAAAGATAGGTCTTTAATCTAATTTTGAACTGAGAGAGTGTGTCTGAGCCTCGGACATTATCAGAAAGACTATTCCAGAGTTTAGGAGCCATAAATGAGAAGGCTTGACCTCCTTTAGTAGACTTTTCTATTGTAGGTAGTACTAGAAGCCCTAAGTTTTGAGATCTTAAAGAGCGGGTTGGATTGTAGTGAGACAGAAGGTTGGTTAGATAAACAGGAGCTAGATGATTTGAAGCTTTTTAGGTTTATAATCAATACGGAACTTAACAGGCAGCCAGTGTAAGGTGGATAAAATTATCATATTTTCCAGATCTGGTAAGAACTCTGGCAGCTGCATTTTGCACTAACTCATTCATTTTCTTTTTTGGCTTGATCCCTTTATTAATCTGGGGTCGCCACAGCGGAATGAACCGCCAACTTATCCAGCATATGTTTTACGCAGCAGATGCCCTTCCAGCCACAACCCATCTCTGGGAAACATCCTACACACTCATTCACACTCATACACTACGGACAATTTAGCCTACCCAATTCACCTGTACCTCATGTCTTTGGAATGTGGGGAAAACCGGAGCACCCGGAGGAAACCCACGCAAACGTAGGGAGAACATGCATTTTGCACTATCTGAAGTGTATTAATAGAGTATGCTGGGCAACCAGCGAACAGAGCATTACAGTTATCCAGCTTAGAAGTCATAAAAGCATGAACTAGCTTTTCTGCATCTGAGATGGATAGCATACTTCGTAACTTAGCGAGATATCCCAGAAATATCTCAGAAAGAAGTCGATTTTTGTGACATGTGACAGTGTATATGTGTGAATGTGAGAGTGTATAGGTGTTTCCCAGTGCTGGGTTGCGGCTGAAAGGCCATTCGCTATGTAAAACATATGCTGGATAAGTTGCCGGTTCATTTCGCTGTGGCGACCCCTGATGAATAAAGGGACTATGTCGAAGGAAATAAATGAATGAATATCTGCCTTACAAATAATAAAAATATTCACAGAATAAGGGCCTATATAGTATAACTGCTACACTGTTCGGAGCCCTCTATAATTATCATCACTGAATTCTACATACACTTGTTACATCTATAGAGTTTGACTGTAAGGCACGGCAGGAATTTGAACAGCAGATATCAAACAAGAAGAGCAGCACTGTGCAACACCCTTAAAATCCGTAATTTTGTCAACTTTTCTTCAAAACGAATTTCGCAGCATATCTGCCAAATTAATTTTTCTGTTTCTAACTCATGCCCACACCACTGCAATATAATTTGTATACAGAATCACTTCAACATTTCAGAAAACATTTCAATGCATTGATGAATCTTTTTTTTTCTCCCACCCCCAGTGATATCATGTTTTTGGCCACTGTACGGCCACCATCAGGCTGATTGGGTCGAGCCTCTGTAAGGTGGTAGACGAAGAGGGTACAACCATCTGGCAAAGTTTCAAGTCTCTACGACTTACAGTTTTGTCTACACAATCAGTTCGAGCTCAGAATGGTGACCATTGGACTTTTTTAACAATTACAGTAGTCTATTACGCTTCAAGATCTATTGAATTAACAAAAAAAGTTAATGCTGTCAAACCAATTGTGATTTATAAATCATGCTAGTGAATAAATATGACAGCCCTTTAATTTTGACTGAACTTTTCTACAGTCAAACAAAAGCAGCTGTCTCTTATGTCGAAGGATTACTAACAGGCACTATTACCAAGATATTTATGGTGACCTCAATCAAACAAAATCAACGTCTCTACCTCTAAATTCCTGCTTATGCTTCATTTAGTCTCTTTCACACACTAGAACACAAAGGCCGTAATGTACGTTTTCCCTCCAATTACACCTGAAATTGAACCCCAGGGCCCCCGCTGTCTTGTTTGCTCTGGGCCTGGATGTGTAGTCTGCTGTATTCGTCCACAGATGTGCAGATCGCACCTCTCTACTATTATCCCAGCTGTTGTGTTCTGAGTAGCCGTGGACTTGCCGTCTCCAGGGCCCTGTTTTTTCAGCTGCCGCCATCGGCCCTTTTTCAGTCTAGCCGGAGCAGATGATGACCAACAGGCTGTCTGGATTTCTTCCTCCGGGGACGCATGATGCACAGCCCATATTAGACATGATAAAGAGATGCACAAAAGACAAATAGTGGAAATCTAAATAGGGGAGTGAGAAATGGAAGCAAATTCAAGAGAAGAAAAAACAATTTGAGGGTTTTTTTTTTACAAAGGTTGGATTAATTTGATGAAACAATTTTGCAATGTTATATTAAAAATGTGTATTTATTAATTTATAGATTTTAAAGGATATATAGGCAGTGTTGGGGAGTAACTAGTTAAATGTAACGGCGTTATGTAATTTATTTACAAAATAAATGTAACAGTAATTTGTTACCGTTAAATAGGGTAATCTGCAATCTATTACATTTCCAAAGTAACCTCCCCAACACTGTATATAGGGAATGTATTTTGGTGCATTTAAACAAAACTGATTTATTAAACAGATATATTTATTAACATAATATTTTAGTCACAAAACATATTTAGAAATTGAAAGATAATACAATTAAATTCAAGCAAAATATTGAAAAAAAAATACAACCTACAAAATTTCAACAAAAGTTTTCTATGTTTTTGCTTCTCTAGATTATTCCTTTTTTTTTTAAATTTGTATTTAATAATTTTCTATAACATATACATTTGGGTGTACTAGTTTTTGTACTGTTGTTGTAAGTTATTTTGTTACATAAGCTCCAGATTTGGCTTCTTGGTACTAACTAATATAATGTATCTGCACAAATATAATGTCTAGCTTCCTATTAAAATTATGAATTTAAAAGATAGATTTGTGAGGTGTTTACTGTATACATCCGCTGCGTAAAACATGTGTTGGATAAGTTGGTGGTTCATTCCGCTGTGGTGACCCCAGAATAATAATGTCACGGATTGGCCAGGCTCTTCCTGCACTCAATCACAGCGAGCACCATCACCTGAGTTCTAACCACGCACAGCTGCATCCAATCCCCTGTCTCACTATATAAGCACACACCTCACTTCACTCAGTGTCCGGGCTCGTTGATACGAAGCGGACTCTGAGTGTTCACTCTCCTGGCCTACACTCTAATATTTGCATTCCCGTACTTACCGTGTCTCTGTTTACCCCTAGTTGTTCCTGTCCCCTGTCTATCCAGTCTGTGGTGTGTGCGATTCGTCTTATATGTTGTGTCTCTCCCATACTGCCAAGGAAAAGGACATTTAACCAACCAGCCCATTCATCATTCCTGTCTTCATCCTCATTTGTGTTCTTTGTTGTCTTAAATAAACTGTTACATCTTGCACTTACCCCGTCTGTCCGTCTGCTTCATAACAGAAGCCCGGACCAGAACTGTGACAACATGAGCACTCCCGATCACTTCCAAGAGCTGGTGGATTCGTTGAAGAGGATTCTGCTACCATCAGCGCCACTTTCCGAGGCATCACCAGTCCCGAGCACTTCCGCATCGTCTTCTTCACCGTCCACCACCTCTTCCAGTCCCATGGCTCGAGGAGGAGTGCAATAGATTTCTATTACAATGTTCTCTAGTATTCACCATGCAACCTGCTTTATATCCCACAGATCGATCCAAAATCGCTTATATCATCTCCCTTCTATCTGGACCTGCTCTCCGATGGGCCAAAACCATTTGGTAGCAAACCGGGCCGGTAACTAGTTCCATCCAGTCATTTACAATGTATTTTAAAGAGGTATTTGGTCGATCAGATGGTGAAGTAGCGGCTGGAGAACAACTATATCATCTAAAACAAGGTACGATGTCCACCCAAGTTTATGCTCTACAATTCCGGACTCTGGCGGCAGCTAGTGGATGGAATGAGCGATCTCTCCTCACCACGTACCGGCTCGGCTTAGAACCCAAACTTCGGGTACAGCTCGCAGCATTGGATGACACTATGGGCCTAGAAAAATTCATTCAACTTTCTCTCCGATGTTCTGAGCGTCTGAAGAGCTACCAGCGTGACCCGGATCCTGCCCCTCAAGCACTCCTCCGTCCTTCTGAGCCAGTAACCCCTCCAGAACCAGAACCTATGATCCTTGAGTCTGGTAGACTCACGACCGCCGAGCGACAGAGGAGGCTGACCCGGGGTCTGTGCATATATTGTGGTGCTAGTGGACATGTCAGGCTGGGTTGTCCACTCCGTCCCCCACGTTCTACGGTGAGTGTGTTCAGTTCAGAAATAGAAAAGATGCATCCACTCACTACTAATGTTCTGTTAACTACCCACTCTATCTCTGTTTCAGCCACAGCACTTATCGACTCCGGGTCAGCTGGGAACTTCATCTCACATGCCCTCTGTCGCCACCTTTAACTCCACACCGAAGCCTCGCAACATGTGTACCAGATCCAACCCATAATCCGCAATATTCACTCTCAGGCACGTATCCATCGTAGATGTGAATCCGTTCAACTTCAAGTAGGACTGCTGCATAAGGAGAAAATTCAATTCCTGGTTCTGGAGGGAGCTACCATGGACATCATCTTAGGGCGCCTGTGGCTGGTGAAGCATGATCCCATCCTCTCTTGGGGCACAGGAGAGATCAAGAGATGGGGTGAAGGATGCACACCAGAATGCTTTTCCAATCTTACTCTTCAGCCTAACAAACCCCTGTCTGTCTATGTCACGTCAGTCGAAAGTCCAGTCCAGCAACAGTCTATTCATATTCCTGAAATTTACTCCTCTTACAAGGACCTTTTTTGCCCCAAGAGAGCTTCCCAGCTACCTCCACATCGACCATGGGACTGCGCCATCGACCTAGTTCCAGATGCTCCGTTGCCCAAAGGGAGAATCTACCCGTTGCCGCTTCCGGAGACTAAGGCCATGGAGGAGTATATTCAAGAGGCTCTGAGTCAGGGGTACATTCGTCCTTCCACGTCACCCGCAGCATCCAGCTTCTTCTTTGTGGCCAAAAAGGATGGGGGGCTGCGACCATGTATCGACTACCGCGTCCTGAACCAGAGTACCATCAAGTTCCGGTACCCTCTTCCTCTCGTCCCTGCAGCCCTGGAGCAATTACGATCTGCAAAGATCTTTACTAAGTTGGACCTCCGCAGCGCATACAATCTGGTGAAAATACGGGCTAATGATGAGTGGAAAACCGCGTTTGTGACCCCTACTGGCCACTATGAGTACTTGGTCATGCTCTATGGTCTGGTTAACGCCCCTTCCGTATTCCAGAACTTCATTCATGAAGTCCTCCGAGAGTTCCTGCATCGCTTTGTCATAGTCTACATAGATGATATTCTCATCTACTCCCGGAATGAGGCAGAACATCGCCACCATGTTGCGGAGGTCCTACAGACACTTAGAAGACACCAGTTATATCTCAAAGCTGAAAAATGCTCCTTCCATGAAACATCTGTTCCGTTCCTAGGATACATCATCGATCAATCCGGTGTTCGTATGGACGAGGGGAAGATCGAGTCTGTTGTGTCATGGCCAGAACCCACAACCATAAGGAATTACAACGATTCCTTGGATTTGCAAACTTCTACCGACGCTTCATCTGGAACTACAGTCTTGTCACCACTCCACTCACCAATCTTCTGAAAGAGAAACCCAAAAAATTGGTCTGGTCCCCCGAAGCAGTCGCAGCGTATCAAAACCTTAAAGAAGCCTTTACCCAAGCTCCACTCCTGACTCATCCTGATCCAGACCTACCTTTCGTCCTCGAAGTAGATGCATCCACCACTGGGGTAGGAGCGGTCCTATGCCAATACAACGGAACCCCTAAATTACTCCATCCATGTGCCTATTTCTCCCGGAAGCTTAACCCGGCGGAGCAAAACTACGACATCGGCAATCGGGAGCTCCTCGCCATCAAGCTCGCCCTGGAGGAATGGCGACATTGGTTGGAGGGCGCAAAAGACCCCTTTCAAGTCATTACCGACCACAAAAACTTACAATATCTCAAAGATGCCAAACGACTTTGTCCTCGTCAGGCCCGGTGGTCACTGTTCTTCTCCAGGTTCCAGTTTTCCATAATCTACCGACCCGGGTCAAAGAATATCCGAGCAGACGCATTGTCCAGAATGCATGATCATCCGGAAACAGTCGAAACTCCTGCTAGGATCCTCCCTGACCATATCACCATTTGCCCCATTGAGTGGTCTGCCCCTCCAGCCGTCGTCACTCCGGAAACTCGACCTTCGCCGGGTTGCCCACCTCATCGGCAGTTTGTTCCAGCTGAACAATGGGTAGATATGATTCATTCCATCCATTCCCCCCTGGGCACTGGGCATGCCGGGATCAACAACACCCTTTCGCTGCTATCCCAACGCTATTGGTGGCCGAACATGGCAAGGGATGTGAGAAGGTATGTCCAAGGATGTCAAGAATGTGCCATGTCCAAAAGTCCTCGTCATCTACCGACTGGCAAACTCCATCCCTTGCCAATCCCGAATCGTCCCTGGTCACACCTAGGAGTGGATTTTATGACGGACCTTCCTCCATCAGACGGTAACACTTGTATTTTGGTGATAGTAGACCGGTTCTCTAAATTCTGTCGTTTGATACCCTTGAAGGGTCTTCCCACAGCCCTTGAGACGGCAGAAAGTCTGTTCAACCATGTCTTCTGATGTTTTGGTTTACCAGAAGATATCATCTCAGATCGAGGTCCACAGTTCATTTCTCGTCTGTGGAAAGCCTTTTTAAAACTCCTGGGTGTGACCGTCAGCCTCTCGTCTGGATATCACCCACAGACCAACGGCCAGACAGAGAGAAAAAATCAAGAGGTGGGACGATTCCTTCGAACCTTCTGTCACGGCCACCAAAACTCCTGGAACCAGTTTCTGGGCTGGGCAGAATACATCCAGAATTCACTGCGGCAATCCACCACCGGACTCACGCCATTCCAGTGCGTCCTAGGGTTCCAACCTCCACTCTTTCCCTGGGATGGCGAACCATCTGATGTCCCCGCAGTGGATCACTGGTTTCGGGAGAGCGAGAGGGTCTGGGACGAGGCTCATCACCATCTTCAGAGGGCAGTTCGCAGAGCCAAGGAGGTGTCAGACAGAAGGAGGATTACTGGCCCCACCTATCATCCAGGGCAGAAGGTTTGGCTCTCCACAAGAGACATCCGCCTACGACTGCCCTCCAGGAAGCTCAGTCCCCGGTTTGTTGGTCCCTTTACCATCTTGGAACAGGTCAATCCCGTCACCTACAAACTTCAACTCCCTCCACAGTACAGAATCCACCCCACGTTCCATGTGTCTCTCCTGAAACCCCATCACAACCCTCTGACTCCCTCCACAGAGCCTGGCCACGAAGAGGAACCCCCTCCCCCACTGCTGCTGGAAGAAGGCTCCATCTATTCCGTCAAGGAAATTCTGCGGTCCCGGCGTCGTGGTGGTCAGCTGGAATACCTAGTGGACTGGGAGGGATATGGACCAGAAGAAAGATCGTGGGTTTCCAGATCCGACATCTTAGATCCCTCACTCATGGAAGAGTTCCACTCCAATCATCCAGAGTTCCCGGCACCTCGTGGACGAGGTAGACCACCACGGCGTCGGAATATTAGGCCCTCAGGAGCGGGCCCTGGGGAGGGGGGTAATGTCACGGATTGGCCAGGCTCTTCCTGCACTCAATAACAGCTAGCACCATCACCTGAGTTCTAACCACGCACAGCTGCATCCAATCCAGTCTCACTATATAAGCACACAGTGTCCGGGCTCGTTGATACGAAGCGGACTCTGAGTGTTCACTCCTCCTGGCCTACACTCTGATATTTGCATTCCCGTACTTACCGTGTCTCTGTTTACCCCTAGTTGTTCCTGTCTCCTGTCTATCCAGTCTGTGGTGTGTGCGATCCGTCTTCCATTTTGTGTCTCTCCTGTACTGCCAAGGAAAAGGACATTTAACCAACCAGCCCATTCATCATCCCTGTCTTCATCCTCGTTTGTGTTCTTTGTTGTCTTAAATAAACTGTTACATCCTGCACTTACCCCGTCTGTCCGTCTGCTTCATAACAAAGGGGCTAAGCTAAAAAGAAAATGTGTGTGTGTGTGTGTGTGTATATATATATATATATATATATATATATATATATATATATATATATATATATATATATATATATATATATATATATATATATACACAGTTGAAGTCAGAATTTTTAGCCCCCTTTTAAATTTTTTTTTTCCTTTTTAAATATTTCCCAAATAATGTTTAACAGAGCAAGGAAATTTTCACAGTACGTCTGATAATATTTTTTCTTATGGAGAAAGTCTTATTTGTTTTATTTCAGCTAGAATAAAAGCAGGTTTTAATTTTTTAAAAGCCATTTTAAAGACAAAATTATTAGCCCCTTTAAGCTATTTTTAAGCTATTTTTCTTTTCTACAGAACAAACCATCGTTATACAATAACTTGCCTAATTACCCTAACCTGCCTAGTTAACCTAATTAACCTAGTTAAGCCTTTAAATGTCATTTTAAGCTGTATAGAAGTGTATTGAAAAATATCTAGTAAAATATTATTTACTGTCATCATGACAAAGATAAAATAAATCAGTTATTGGAAAGAGTTATTAAAACTATTATGTTTAGAAATGTGTTGAAAAAAATTCTTCTCTCTGTTAAAAAGAAATTGGGGAAAAAAATAAACAGAGGGGCTAATAATTCTGACTTCAACTGTATATATATATATATATATATATATATGAATTAAAAAAAAAACTGAAAAAAACAGCCTCAAACTGAAAGCCATTCCCAAAGTCTTTTAGAAATCATTTTAATATGCTGTCATTTATTAGAATAAATGTTCTGTGTTTATTTAAATGATCATTATTGCTTTTGTTTTTTTGGAAACCATATTATACTACTACTCAAAACGTCAAGAAAAAAAGCTCAATATTAAAATGGAAAAAATGTACAAAATAAAAGCACTTGTTTTTATGAGCACAATAAAATAATTTCTTGGACACGTAAGGATCATGTTTAAATAGTTGTTTTTTATTTATAATAATACTTACATTATAATTGTATTTTCATTCAATGCATAAAGGCATACCAAGCCTTCTCTCAAAAACAAGTTAGTAATTTATCCAAAACACCTGACCAGTAAAGAGAAATCAGTGTCATTTTGATTCCTGTCATTCATCTTGTAAATTTGATGGCTTACAATCTTGTTTCTCTGCGGTCTGTGTTTTTGGCTCTTCTCAGCTCAGCTCTATGAATGTTCTCAGGTTATTTTTTTTTCTATTAGGTTGAGCTGGCAATCACTTAGAGAGAACCTGGATTAATAATAATGAGTAAAGAAAGCAGCACACAGCAGGCTGTCTGCAGAGATACTCTAATCCAGGACCTGTCATTAAAAGAGTTCACACTTCTAATGTTCTTTCTCTCTCTCTCTCTCTCTCTCTCTCTCTCTCTCTCTCTCTTTCTCTTCACAGACAGTATCACTATTAAGACACTAAAGGTATTATAGGCAAACAAGGAACTCCATTGCTTTCATAAGAAACATTGGGTGTAAAATTCTAAGGTCAGTGTTGGGTAAGTTACTTCAAAAAAGTAATTCATTACTACAATAATTAAATCATTAAATTTATATTTAAATTACTTTCTAATTACTTTGTGTGAACTAACTTCATTGTGTGAACTAATATTGGTGTCAAATAACCTAATTACTCAAAAAATTATTTAATTATAAATCTCAAAGCAGAGAATACAAATAAAACTATTTTTAATTATTCAATTTGACAGTGCCTGTTAGCTTTATTAAAATGAAAATAGCACATTTTAAATTTCAAAACAGAAAAAATATTAATAGTGACACCATATGTTATGCATACAATATACTGACATTAATTTCCTATACAAAGCATTGTTTCTTAGGCATGCATAATTGTCTGAAAAATCTCAACTTTTTTAGTTGAAAAATCAAGATATTCTGCAAATATACTTTCAAATGTACCTCAACTGTCAAAGAGCAACAACTTTGTGTGGCGAGTACTCCTTTCTAATGTCACCAGAGAGCCATATTCCTGTCACCTGGACTCACCCCATCAGCACCAATCACCAGCACCAGCAGACAATCAGAGGGAGAGGATATAAGCAGAAGAAATGCTCTGGTTACTAAAGTAACCCTCGTTCCCCGAGGGGGGGGAACGGAAATGCTATGTGGAAAAACTTCCACTATGGGGATTTCGTCAGAATCCAATCATCTGAAAGAGTATAAAAACGGGCCAATGAAATGCCAATGAGTTGGCGGCGTCAGCGTGCACAGCTGTCTTGAATGACAATTAGCCTGGCATAAAAGGCTAGCATGTGCTCAGCAACGACATCCTTTTCTAGCTGAAGAGGCTTTCACACTCAACAGCTAAGGGACAATCGTTGTGGCGAAGGAACATAGCATTTCCGTTTCCCCCCTCGGGGAACGAGGGTTACTTTAGTAACCAGAGCGTTCCCCTTCCGGAGGGGAACTTCAATGCTATGTGGAAAAACTTCCACTATGGGGAAATTTATGGAAAGCGCCACAACGAAAGAACCTTACCATGTCTCCAGTGAGGGGCGCGCCACGCAGCAGTACGAGCGCACCTGCATCGCTGGAGACACAGTCCTCCAACGTGTCCCCTGGCCCTTACTTACCTTTTCTGGTTTAGATATATTTTTCGGGGAGTCGTAAAATACACCTAGTTAGTTTCTAGGAATTTTTAAATACGACAGTACGTTGGGAAAGCGTTCAGTCCCGATAGGGAGGACGCTGCGGAGGCCACCTGCTGCCCGGGGGGGGAGACCTGGTGGCAAAATAGCATATGGACTAGCCCTGAGAAGGGGGAGTGCACATATGAAGAGGTGGTTAGCAGGGAGGGAAGACACGAGCCCGCCTAGGAGGGGGGACTACATCGTGGCTGAATGAGCGTATGGGATCGCCAGCGGGGATCGCACATAGCAGGCACCTATACCCAGAACGCGGGATGACCAGCGGGCATACCTACAACGTAATGGGCCAACATTTGACTGCTCCGCTGAGTCAGATGCTGGGGGCCTCGGAGGAACTCTGCAGGGTTCGCCGAGTGGGGAACTCAATTGACAAAGCGAGAAAAGCGCACGTATCTCTGTGTTAGAGAGAAAGGCGCAGCAAGCGTTTTACAACACTTAACCGAATTTCCTCATTCACCGCTCATGAGGAAATCAGTTCACTCGAAGATAAATCTCACAAATGCTCAGGTGTCACCCAGCCCGCAGCTCTACAATGTCTGTTAGAGAGGCGCCGCGTGCTAACGCCCAAAAGGATGCGCGCTCCGAGTGGGGGACACGGCTCGCCCTAGCTCGATGAGCGAGGGAGATGGCATTCACTGTTCAGTGGGCCAACCTCTGTTTAGATATGGCACTTCCCATCTGCCAATCACCGTAACATATAAAGAGCTGCTCAGAGGATCTAAGCTCTGAGTACGGTCCGTTATAATACGCAAGCGCGAACAGGACACCGCAATAAAGGGGCTGGGTCTGCCTCCTCCGTGGGCAGCGCTTGCAGGTTCACTACATAGTCTAAACGAGCGCTGTAGGAACCTAGGGCACCTAGGTGGGCCGGGGTCTCAGGTAAACGTGAGAGTGGGCCGGCCCAGAACGCTGGCACCTTTCGCTGACCGAAAATGCCTCCAGATACCCGCCCATTTAATCGATGCTAACGCGACCAGCAGAGCTGTCCACCCGGACAGAAAACATATAGATACTGAGTCGAGTGATCGAGCAGACCTCTCCTAAGTGAGATCTTCAAATGGGTAAGAGAGGGGACAGGATATATATCCACGTCTCGCGCCTCTGGGGACTGGATGATGAGGCGATGCTTTCCCATCGCGCCGCCATCGCCACGTCCTTAGAGCGGGGATGATTGCAACGCCAACCCCTCAGTGCGGAGGGGACAGCCTTGGCTCCAGCCAACTGAAGGAGGATAGCATCACACTGATCTGGCATTTTTGGGGTTCACTTCTCGGAGAGAAGTACACCACACAGCGAATAGACTCCACATCAGGGCATAGGCATGCCTCATAGAGGGTGCTCTAGGCCTGAGTGATGGTGTTAACCACTTAATGGTAGGTCACCTAAGTCCTCCGCGCTCCATCTATGGGCCACACGTGAGGATCCATAGATCTGGGCGCGGGTGCTAAACGGTGCCTGTCCCCAAAGAAGAGGTTTCCTCCAGGGGACATGCCAGGGAGGGGCCATCACGAGGAGAGAGCTGGAATACAGGTTTGATTGGGCCTGAGAGGCGCAATGCATAGACCTGTTCCTCGTCCTCCCTGACTTTACACAGCATCTGTGCGAGTAGGCTCACTGGAGAAATGCGTATTACGCACGCCCCGGGGCCAGCTGTGTAGCCAGTGCACAGAACGCACCCATAACAGCTGGACAGTCGGGGGTGGAGCCTGCATTCTCCCAGGCGAACTGCCGTGATAGCGCAGCGCCTGCACGGTTGAGCTCGGCGGGGAAAAATGGAATGCAGCGATTGCGCCGCGTATGACTCCGGGGGAGCAGACGGCGAGCAAGCTGAGACATGCGGCAACAGCGAATATCCCCCTTGCGGTTGATATACCCCATAGCCACCATGCTGTCCGTCCTGACCAGCACGTGTTTCCCTTCTAACACCGGTAAAAAACGGTGCAGCATGAGACACACTGCCAACAGCTCCAGGCAGTTAAGATGCCAATGCAACCAGCTTCCTACCACGGAACCACAGCTGCATGCCCGCAACACACGGCCCCCCAGCGCGTACTGGAAGCATCCGTCCAACGACGACATGCCTGGACGCTTGTTCTAGAGGCCCACGGGCCTGTAGAAACACAGGGTCCATCCAGAGGCTGAGGGCGCGGCGACACAGCGGAGTGACAGTCACCCGGTGCGCGCTCGCGTGCCATGCGCATCTAGGGACCCGATCGTGAAGCAAATGCCGAAGTGGTCTCATATGGAGCATCCGAGCAGCGAGGTCACGCCTGCGGATGTCATATGCTCCAGGAGCCTCTGAAATAATATCAGTGGGACCACATTTTCCTGTCGAACTCTCTCAGACAGGCCAGCATCAGCCCGACGCGCTCTCGGGCGAGGCGCGCCGTCATGGTGATCGAGTCCAGCTCCCACCCGAGAAAAGAGTTGCTCTGCACGGGGGCGAGGCTGCTCTTTTCTCGGTTGACCTGAAGTCCCAATTGGCCGAAGGTGCCGAAACACCCTGTCTCTGTGCGTAATCAATTAATCCCGCGAGCGCGCTGAAATCAGCCAGTCGCTGAGATAATTGAGTATGCGGATGCCCGCAAGCCGAAGCTGGGGCACCCTCCGCGAGCTTGGTGAAATCCCGCGGAGACAGAGAGAGCCAAAGAGGGAGGACTTGTACTGCCAGGCTCGACTTCAGACGCAAACCGCAGGAAACTGACGGTGGCGTGGAAGTATGAAGACATGAAAGTACGCGTCCTTCAGGTCTACTGCTGCAGACCAATCCCGAGGACGAACGCTCCGGAGGATGCGCTTCTGCGTAAGCATTCTGAACGGCAGCTTGTGAAGCCAGCGGTTCAAAACGCACAGATCGAGGATTGGCCGTAGCCCACCGCTCTTTTTGGGTACGATGAAGTGCGGGCTGTTAAACCCGCTCTCTATCCCGGCTGGAGGGACCGGCTCGATTGCATCCTTCGTCAGGAGGACAGCAATCTCCTCTCGCAAGACAGGGGCGGACGCAGGGCTGACCCTGGTGAAATACACACCCGTGAACTTGGGAGGCCGTTTCGCGAACTGAATCGCGTAGCCGAGTCTGATCGCGCGGATGAGCCATTGCGATGGGCTGGCCCGCGCTAACCAGGCAGGCAGAACCCTCGCAAGTGGCTTCGTCCGCACGATCGCTGACGTACCAGCGGTGGGGCAGCGCGGAGTGGGTGGGCTCAACCGGGGAGCACTGGGGTCCCACAGGAGAGCAGGAGGCAAGAGATTCACTCTTGTCTCGCACCCGTACTCCAGAGGTGGGGCTGGGAGGGGGAGAGAAAGGAGACCGTTCTCTCTCGCTCCGCGAGCCACTGGCAAAGTGCACCGATCCTGCGAGCTGGAAAGCATAGCGTCCCAGACTGGCAGTGTTCGGGCTGTCACATCCGGGGAAGGGAAAAAATGCTCTTTCTCTGAGGTTTTGATAGCGTTTTTTTTTTTTTTTTAACGCTGTTAGAAGAAGAGCCCCGCCCTCTAGCGGGGAAAGAGCAAATTTCCTCCTCTCCAGATGGCCCGTCTCAGGGACGCTTCGCGGTTCGTTTACCAAACTTAGCGGCGCCCTTGGGCGGGGAGCGCTGGTTGCCTGCGAGATGCTCGGCGCAGCCGCTTGGCCAGAGGAGCAGGCGGGGGCGACCGAGCAAAGCCGCAGGCGAGCGCTCTCGGCGTGAAGCAGTGGATGTGGATCGCTCGGCGGGGAGGAGCGGTTTTACGATCCCGCCGAGAGATGGTATTACCCATCGCCTCCGACTGCTCGCTCACCGGAGTGAATTCCTGGGCGAATTCACTGACGGTGTCGCCGAACAGGCCAGCCTGGGATATGGGTGAGCTAAGAAAGCGAACTTTGTCAGCATCACGCAGATCACCAGGTTTAGCCCGAAGTGGCGTTCCTGGGCCACTAATGTGACCATCGTCCTTCCCAGGGGCACACACAGCCGACTTCAGTCGATTGCTGTGCGGAGCTCATGCTCAGTCCTGGGTCGGAACCATCCCCGCGCAGCTGGGCCAGCGCCTGCGCTAGGTAGCGCTGGTAGGTGGCCGTAGCATGCATGGTGAGGGCGGAGGCACACGCAGCGCACTGCGTGGGCTTCCTGTGCACATCCAGGAAGAAGGGGACGTGGAGGCTTAGAAGGTCTTGCCTTCTTTATCTCCTCCACCTCACACCCCTCTAGTCGGTCCGTCCGTGGGGCTGGGGGATAAACCATCTCCAGACCCACGGACGAAACAGCCTGGGAAGCACGGCTGCAAAGTCTGCTTCTGGATTCGACGCCACGCTCATCATCCCGGAGGGAAAGAGCGGGTTCGAATCCTCATCAGACAATGACAACCAACCCTCCAAGGATGGTGAGGATGAAAGCGCACGCAGATCGGGCAGAAAAAAGTGCCCTCCAAGACTGCGTAAGCCTACTGCGCACTTTCCAGGAAGAAGGGGACGGAAGGCTTAGAAGGTCTTGCCTTCTTATATCCTCCACATAACACCCATCTAGTCGGTCCGGCCGCGGGGCTGGGGGATAAACCATCACCAGACCCACGGCCGAAACAGCCCGGGAAAGCACGGCCATCATGTCTGCTTTTTAGATGCCAACGCCGTGCTCTCCACCCCGGAGGGAGGGAGCGAGCGGGTTCGCATCCTCATCAGACAATGACAGCCCAACCTCCGATGCAGCGATGGACATCTGATCCTCGGTGTCATCAAGTGAGAGGGCGACCACCCGAGGATGGAGCGCTTCTCTCACCTGAAGCTTGGATGGAGCGCGTTGAGGAGCAAAAGGTCCGCGAGCCCGAGGGCGGCGGATTTACTCCCACTGAAACCCTCAGATCTGCCCGAGTGCCAACCGCAGTGCGGGGGACAACTGGGGTGGGTCGCTCTTTTGCAAGAGCGAGCCGCGATCTTAACTGCGCAGCAGACATGACATCACAATGATGGCATGCACTGCCCGCGAGCACCGCATCAACATGCTGGACCCCCAGACATGAAACGCAGTGCTCGTGCCCATCATCCGGGGACAGGAAACCACTGCAACCAGAAACGCACGGTCGGAGCGACGTCTTGAAAAAGACGCTGCACAACCGTGTTGCTCTTTTAGGAAACTTGCTTCCTATATACATACCGCTCTTGGAGGACCGAACCCAAAGGACGCCAGGCAAGGGAGAACAACCCAGCTCGACCATCTGCCACTGCGTATACGCGCTCTGGACCGGGAGAAGCTGCTTCTCGATCTCCCTCTGTAGACACAGGTTGGAGATACCCTCATAGACTCTCTCAGAAGCTCGTGAAAGGCTCTGAAAGCGAAAAGGATGTCGTTGCTGAGCACATGCTAGCCTTTTATGCCAGGCTGATTGTCATTCAAGACAGCTGTGCACGCTGACGCCGCCAACTCATTGGCATTTCATTGGCCCGTTTTTATACTCTTTCAGATGATTGGATTCTGACGAAATCACCATAGTGGAAGTTTTTCCACATAGCATTGAAGTTCCCCTCCCGAAGGGGAACCAGAGTTTCAGTAAGCTACAACTCCTGACTTACCCAGATGCTAATATCGCTCTCCCTCTCTCTAAATTCCAGCAACAAAACACGGCATCCACAACTCTCACCAGACTGCACTAAGCACACCCCGGAGAACACCCCAACTCACCTTCCAGAAGCCTCACCCGAGCACTACTTACTTTTTCTCTGCACTCTAATAAATCACGCTCCAGGGCTTATGCTTGAATATCCACAGTCATTGTGTTTGTTTCCTCCCCCTGCTACACTTGCCATATTCAGTCACTTAAATTACTTTTCATTCTGATGCTCACTTTGAGCCTCAGTTTAGATGGTTTAGATTGTCTACATCAGGGGTCTCAAACTCGCGGGCTGCATAGTTTGTGGCCTCCGCCTTAATTTGAAAGTTTAATGTTAGTGCTGCCCGCGAGTTTGATATGTAATGCATTTTACAGTGTGTGCAGAGCTGAACAAACCTACCAATCACGGTGGGGTATATAAGTCTCGGGGGCGAGACATCGGCTGGCGTTGACGCAGGCAGAGATCCATTTGTGAACGTTACAGCAGCGTTGAGTGTTTTTTCCCATGCCTGCTGGCTGCCTCGTTTCTATTAGGCACATGCGACCATTCGTCGCAATTTATTCACAACACTTCAAAAACTTTTTGAAGTTTCTGCCCAGTGGGACATTATACGTAGATAAATGTATATAAATCAGTGCTTAATTTGAACCGGGTCTTGCCGGTTCTTGTTTCGGGAAATGTCAGATATTCGTGTTTTGCTTTCTGGTATTCATTTAAATGGATTCGGAATTTACTTGTGCACGGTGGATACCTGCATGTATGTATGTATATGTGTCTGTGTGCGAGAGAGAGAGAGAGAGAGAGAGAGAGAGAGATGTGAATCGTTCTTATTCTTACAATCACTCTCATTGTATGGTGGTTGTTGTTTCGCGCGCAGTGAGCAGTAAAAATAAATAATGGCATAGTGGCCTCTCTAAATAATATCTGTATTTTCAAAATTGCAAAGAGGCAATCAAGCTTATTTTCATTTCTTTAAAACCACGAGTAAATCTGATAATGAGCCTGATCAAACTAGATCTCGAGAAGCTGGAACTGTGTCCCTGCATGAGGATTGTGTTGCGATCGGTGGCGATCGGCTTTAGCCTTGGTGCACGCACCCACCTGGAGGAGGGTCTGTCTGGCCCTGCTCCATGTGCGGCGGCACCTCTGAACAAATGCGTGAGCGGAGGGGACCGCGGCTTCAGATTCCAGACTGGGAAAAATTGGTGGCTGGTAACCTAAGCTACACTGAAACGGAGTAAGGCCCGTAGCTGACACTGGTAAAGAGTTATGTGCGTACTCAACCCATGTGAGCTGCTGGCTCCAGGAGGCGGGATTCTGAGAAACCAAAAATCGCAATGTGCGTTCAAGATCCTGGTTGGCTCTCTCGGTCTGACCGTTATTGTGGGGATGAAAACCCAAACGAAAGACTAACAGTGGCCCCCAATAACCTACAAAACTCCCTCCAAAATTTGGAAACAAACTGAGGACCCCTGTCAGAAACTAAGAAACCACAGTTAAAACCACCGTGTTGCCGTTTGAGGATGGAAGACTCGTAACGAAATCTAGCGAAATGTGGGACCAGACCGAAATTCCTCTGGCACGAATAACCGACCCGGTGGGCATTCAATCGGGGCGTTACCCCTTCCGAGGCTGCGCGAAACTTCGACTCGATCTCCCATGTAATGGTGGAAACAAAAATCTTCTGAGGTACAATGGGCTCGAGTGACGATGCGCGCTCCGAAAAATCAAAAATACGGGATAACGCGTCAGGTTTGATGTTCTTAGAACCTGGTCGATAGGAGATGGTAAAATTAAATCGTCTGAAAAAAAATGCCCACCGAGCCTGCCAAGAGTCTAATCTTTTGGCGGATCTGATGTACTCAAGATTCTTGTGATCTGTCCAAACAATAAAAGGGACCCCCGACCCTTCTAACCAATGACGCCACTCCTCCAAAGCGAGCTGGACTGCCAACAGTTCACGATTACCAATGTCGTAATTTCTTTCTGCTGGTGACAAACGATGAGAATAAAACGCACACGGGTGGATCTTGCCATCCGAGGAGGAGGGCTGGGACAGGATGGCTCCGACCCCAACCTCTGACGCGTCGACCTCCACCACAAACTGCCGGGAGGGATCCGGGGCTATCAGGATGGGGGCTGAAACGAAGCAACCTTTCAGTTTGGAAAACGCGGCTTCGGCCGCGCTAGACCACCTGAACGTGTTTTGGAAGAGGTCAAGTCGGTCAGAGGTGCGACGAGCTGGCCGAAATTGCGAATAAATCGCTGGTAGAAATTGGCAAAGCCCAGAAACCTCTGTAGGGCCTTACGGGATCCGGAGTTGGCCAATTTACTACAGCCTGAATCTTGTCTGGATCCATGCGCATCCCCTCGACTGACACAATATGCCATAGAAAAGCAACAGACTGTGCATTAATAACGCATTTCTCCGGCTTGACATAAAGACCATTCTCTAAAAACCTCTGAAGCACCCGTCTGATGTGCTGAACATGTTCCTGGAGAGAATGGGAAAATATCAGTATGTCATCCAGGTAGACATATATAAACTGATCTATCATATCTCTCAGCACGTCATTGACGAATGCCTGGAAAACAGCCGGAGTGTTTGAAAGGCCGAAGGGAAGAACGCAATACTCAAAATGCCCTCTGGTGGTGTTAAAGGCCGTTTTCCACTCATGCCCCTCCCTTATGCGAACCCACCCCCGCCGGTGAAGAGGAGGGGCGAATGATCTTGGCTGGCAGAGAATCAGAAATATATTTCTCCATGGCCTTCCTCTCCGGAACAGACAGCAAATATAATTTGCCTTTATGGAGACGTATCTGGTAATAGATCTATCGCAGTCATAGGGACGGTGAGGAGGAAGAGAAGCAGCCCGAGACTTACTGAACACTTTTCAGGTCATGGTACTCACGAGGCACGTTTGATAGATCCATCTGTTCCTCCTGAAACACAGAACGAGACACAGCAGAACAAGCAGACAATAGACAAGACTCATGACAGCTCTCGCTCCACTAAAAAACTGCATTAAACCCCCAATTAATGTGGCGTTTATGCAAAACCAACCAGGGGTGCCCGAGAAACACAGAAGTGGCGATAGTCTCTGTTAAAAAAAAGTAATAGTCTCTGAATGGTTACCAGAAGTGATGAGTCTTAAAGGAACAGTGGAGTGTGTGATGGTAGGAAGAGAAATACCATTTAGAGAGTGTACAGCAATAGGTAAAGAAAGAGGGACCACAGGAATTTTCAGTCTATAGGCCAGTTTAGAGTCAATAAAATTTCCCTCTGCTCCGGAGTCGACTAGGGCGTTACACTCATGTATGTCAGAATTAAAACATAATTTGACAGTCAAAAAGGTGCTATTAGAAGGTTCACTTCTAATGGGCTCAACCGCCTGTAACCTCTTACCCACGGCCGGATTCTTGCTCTTGGGTCTACATGAAGCCACAAAATGTCCAGCGCCTCCACAGTACATACAAAGACCCTCCACACGGCGGTGACGTCTCTCCTCTCCTGAAAGTTGAAATCTGCCCATATGCATGGGTTCAGACTCGTGGTTGAGTGGGGTTATCTCAGGGACTGTAGATGTAAAAAATGTCTGTGTAGGAAGATGTTGTGTTTTTCGTTCCTTGTGAACTCCTCTCTGTTGCAGTCGGGTGTCTACTCTGATGGCTAACTCAATGAGGTCATCTAGGGACCATCGCAGATCCATCGCGTAAATCTCATCCTTTAAATAATCCGCAAGTCCATGAAAAAGTACATCCCACTGTGCTTCAGCATTCCATTTGCACTCTGCCGCTAGAGTACGGAAATCAATGGAGAATTCAGCAACACTCAGATTGCTCTGTCGAAGTTCAGCGAGTCTCCGAGCCGCCTCTCTGCCTGAAATTGCTCGGTCAAAAACAGTCTTTAGTTAATCAGAAAATGAATTAAAAGAAGTGCAGCAGGGAGGTATTCGCTCCCAGACAGTGGTACCCCATAGGGCCGCCTTTCCAGTCAGTAGATTGATAACAAATGCCACCTTACTCTCCTCGGTGGGAAATGATGAGGGTTGTAATGTAATATATAGTGAACATTTGGCTAAAAATGATAGACATAATTGAGGCTCACCAGAGTAACATGCTGGTGGTGGAAGTCGCGGTTCAGTGGTTCGATGATTATCTTCTTGTGCAGGAGTTGTGGGTGGCATGGTGGGAGGAGCTTGTAAAACCGCTGCGGAACTTAGTCTTTGTACCTGAGCGGTGAGCTCGGAAACTTGGGTGACCAACACCTGAATGGCCTGACTGGTGACCATCATTTGTTTGTCCTGTTGGTCTAGACAGGCAGAGCTGTGCGACAAAAGGTTCTGGATCTCCGAAACACTTGCTGGGTCCATAATGGTCAGTTCTTTCTGTCACAAATTTGCAGGAGACCCAAGTGCAAGTGAATGCAAGTAGATTTATTAACAGGGATAACAGGAAATAACAACTGGTATAGATCTCACCAGATCTCGAGGGATAGGGTAGAGCAATGAAGCATCTCTCAAGGAAATCAGCATGGTAAACAGAGGTAATAGTTCTTCAAAGCAACAGATCCAGAGTGAAGTCTCTTACTGATATCTCACCAGATATCGAGGGAAGGGGTAGAGCAATGGTACATCTCTCAAGGAAGTCGACAACGCTAAACAGCGGTAATAGTTCTTCAGAGCAGCAAAACAAAGTAAATCTCTTGTGGGTGTCATCCGTGCACACAGCGGTAACAACATCAATGAAACAAAGCCGTGCTTGACAAGTCTAAAGGCAACAGACTCTATAATGACTCACCCCCAGCGGATTCAGCGAGAGCTGCCTGACAGGAAACAGACACAGACGTGAACCACAACAAACTGACAATGGAAAACAGGAATGCTGAACATATATAGGTGCAGTAATGCGCTGCACCTGTGGAGTGCTAACAGCTGAGGTTACCGATAGCAGCAGAGCACGTGACCACCCAGTTGATGACATGTAAACACAACAGACAGCCACGCGGTGAAGACACACCCACACACATAAACATGCACACACACATACACCAGAGGAACAGACAGATCCACAACCGTGACAAGTGTGTGACAGTAGTAACTTGATTCAAGTCATCCACAGAACATGACAGAGGAGGTAAGGTCTCTCTCTCTCATATGGAGCTAGTTTAATATCAAAAGTCTTTCACGCAAAAGACACGATGTACACATGCCTAGCCTAATTCACGTGCTTAAAACCAAATTCACGTGCGTAAAATATTTAAATAAGTTCACAAAAACAATTCACGTGCACAAAATAAAAATACATATTCATAAAATACGTTTCACAAATGCAAAACACCATTTGCAAATGTATAAGAGTGTACACAAAGTTTTGAATGTTTAAATCTTGCGAGTTCATCCTGAATGAGAATGTGCAAATCCTCTTTCACGTACGACTCCCCCTGAATACGTGTGTGTGTATTTTTGAGACTGTCCTGGCAGAGGCAGGCAACTCTTAACCTTTCAGCCAATCAGATGAGAGCTGTATTCAATATCACCCACTCTGCGCTCATTTTGCGCAGTCAGTTCCTCTCCAGCACGGCGGACAGAGAAAGAGAAGCGCAGGATTCAAGCATTACATTCCCTGACTTTCACTGACTAACTTACTTTCAATTGTATCTAATGAACGTAAACAGGATGTTGTTGTGCTTTAGTTATATATATACCCTATCATTCAGTAATAAATATATAAATATAAGCATTTTAAATGATTTATGAGGTTTTTTTTTAATAAGCCAGAAACAAAAAAATTGACAAAGTGTTTATTTGCCTATCATGGGCTGTAGTAAACTTATCTGCTTTTCTCAGAAGGTGAAAATCGAGCATAAATCGGGCTAAAACTGACGTCTCAGCTGTAGGCTTTATTTGACTGGATTTGATTGAGGCAGCGACTCTGAAGACAAAACTGAAGTGCTGTCCAGCTGAATATTCTGATTTGCTGGTGGTCAAGGACATTATAGCCTAAGTAATAAATTAATTGAGTAGGTTATTGTGAAAGCGATATGATATGTTATTCTGGTTTATCTATTTTCAACATTACATGCATGTTTTATTTTGGTAGTGTCGTGTGTTCTGTTAGTTTCAGTTTTGCTTTGGACCAGTACGTGGATGTGTGGGAGGAATGAGCCACGACAGATGATCGTCTTTTCCGTATAACTTTTACTTCACGTCTTGAACAACGCAGATACACTCACACAGTACAAGTGGCATAAACACACAGCTTACACATCACTGTTCCTCTTGCTCCAGCACAGAACGGAGCGATGAGCATGTGAGTAACCTCTATATTAAACTGAACTTCCCGTACACAACGTAACTCAGTGCATTCTCTCTGATTGACATAACTGAGCTGCCGATGGAAATGAGAACAGAAAAAACACAGTCAGTAGACTTGAAGGGACCATGCTCTCTTTACTACAGTGGTGTTGTAGCCTAATCTTGTTTAGGCGATCATTTAGACATGTTAATCTTATTTGCAGTGTTGGGAAAGTAATACAGTACAATTTAAAGTCACTTAAGAAAAGGAGCTAAATGTGTTACTTTTTAAGGAAAGTAATGTGAAAATAGTCTATTGTTTTTTTGTTTTTTTTTTGCATTAAAAAAGAGTAAGGTTTATTTGCTTATTTGCAGTTATTCATAAGCATTTACACTTTAATTTTATAAATGGGCTTAATTCAATATACTTGTACTACTTTTTATTTAATGAAATGTAAAAATTTTAGTTGCATTTGGAATGCAGATTTTTCGCAGATTTCCAGAGATTTTTAGCCCATCATTAATTATGTTTATTTACTTAAAGTTAATTATTCACAGTTAATCTAATTGGATTTGCATTTTAAACATTAAATAAAAGTTATAAAGATATTTTTTTTATTTCACATATTAAGGTTTTAGTTATGATACTTCCAAAATAATTCCACAGAAATCTGCAGATTTTTACCAAAATTCTCCGCAGAAATAGCAAAAAATTCCGTCTGGCCTTACTCATCACTCCTCATTACTGATCTGAATGCGCCACCTACTGGAATGATTTAGCATTTTTATTCTGCAAAGTCTTTTCTGCATGAGAGATGCGGCATAATATCACAAATTAAATTGACCGAGCTGGGAATAATCGCGTCAGTTTTAACACACACACACACACACACACACACACACACACATATATATATATATAAAAGCTGATTTATAATAAAATTATCCTTTTTTTTTATTAGCCACACGTTATTCTGTGTGTGCGGTAAGTTATTCATGACCCAGATGACAAGTAATAAAATAAAATAACAAACAAACAGGCTAATTATTGATAATAACAAAAAAACAAAAGCAAATAAACAAAAACAAACTTAAAACTTGATTTATTAAAACTGACGCGATTCTCCTCAGCTCTTCTCTTCTGTGATGCGGCTGGAGGGCAGGTTATCAGAGCAGTGATCAGCCCAATTTAAAATCCTGAACAGCATCAAACATGTTTGAAATGATCCGAGAGGTTCCGATTTGTGTTGAAAAAGATCCCAAAAAGTATTAATACTATCTTTATATTATACATATTACTAAAGCACAACAACATCCTGTTTACGTTCATTAGATACAATGGAAAGTAAGTTAGTCAGTGAAAGTCAGGGAATGTAATGCTTGAATCCTGCGCTTCTCTTTCTCCGTCCGCCGTGCTGGAGAGGAACTAGCTGCGCAAAAGGAGCGCAGAGTGGGTGATATTGAATACAGCTCTCATCTGATTGGCTGAAAGGTTACGAGTTGCCTGCCTCTGCCAGGACAGTCTCAAAAATACACACACACGTATTCAGGGGGAGTCGTACGTGAAAGAGGATTTGCACATTCTCATTCAGGATGAACTCGCAAGATTTAAACATTCAAAACTTTGTATACACTCTTATACATTTGCAAATGGTGTTTTGCATTTGTGAAACATATTTTATGAATATGTATTTTGATTTTGAGCACGTGAATTGTTTTTGTGAATATATATATAAATATTTTACGCACGTCAATTTGGTTTATGCACGTGAAATAGGCTACGCATGTGTACATCGTGTCTTTTGCGTGAAAGACTACTGAGTCTTATCTGATTCCATACTCTCTCTCTCTCTCTCTCTCTGTCAA
Source organism: Danio kyathit (assembly GCA_903798195.1). Classification (NCBI taxonomy): domain Eukaryota; kingdom Metazoa; phylum Chordata; class Actinopteri; order Cypriniformes; family Danionidae; genus Danio; species Danio kyathit. Next base: position 13,550,188 of record LR812533.1, on the reverse strand, counting down.
ATAAAATCAAATTGATGTGTACAGGATGCGATAAAAGAAAAGTAAAGAACTCAGTGCCGCCTAATGTGATTCCTGTGATTCCTGTCCAATCAAATCGCACTTAGAAGGTAAATCGCCTCATAATGAACTACCTTAAGACATGGGTGATTTATAATTGCAGCAAACTGTTTGGAACCATTAAACGTGTCCAAGAAGATGTCTAAAATCTTTACACACAATGACCCAGAGATTGTTTAGATGCATGTCACTGATGAGAAGATGACTGATGTTTACTGTACTGTATGATTACATATTCAACCTAAAATGTCAGTATTTGAAGTTAATATGACGTTGGTTTAAGATGTTGGCTTGACGTTGGATTTTGGTCACTTTTTAACAACCTAAAATCAACCAAATATTGACGTGGTTATTGGACATCAAAATAACGTTGTCCCTAGGCACTGGCTATATATATAATTTTGGTCACCTGACATCCCAACCTAACCTAATATTAATGTAATATTTACAACGATAGTTTTACTCTACTTGAACTACATTTTTAGGCAAGTAATGGTACTTTTACTTGAGTATGATTTTTCAGTACTCTTTCCAACACTGACCTTTTATCATGTGGCGCTGCCACATCATTTTGAAGAAATGTCACAACGTTTATACAAAGAGGCTGGCTCTGAATATTTTGCTGCCTTATAACATAGGAAATGGAACAGAGCAACAGGCAGCAGTAAGAAAAAAAATGTTAAACTGTCTCCCCAATTCCCATCAATATTTTTAGATCATTTTTGCTATCCTGTGCAAATCAGTGTAAAAACAACTGCAAGTCCGTTATCATTTGTTGGCATGTTGTCATGAAAAAAACTCTTATGGGCATGACTTTTTTGGAGAATTTAATGTCAAGCAGGAGAATGGCCATGGAATTGGCACACCTATTGTGTGCGATCGGTTGTGCAGTGTGCCAGCCAACACTTTCTGACAGAAGACAAGGAACTGTCCGCCTTTCAATGTGTGCAGGGTGACATGCTTTTGTCTTTTACCGTGTGCTTGGTGTGAGAGAGCATTGCACATATCGTCTGCAGAAAAGACAGTTTCTGCTCTTTTTTTGTTTTTTGCTCTGTTAACATTTCTATTCAAGATAGAGGACAGGCATCAAACTCAGTTGTTCAGATTTCAGAAATCTCATGTTTAGCCTTTCAATACAGACCCATGAGAACAGAGGTTGTAAAGTTGCACCTTTTTATTTGTTTTTAGCTAATGCTGCTTTTAATAATACATGGTTTATTTCTTCATTAGTCATACATTAACCAAATTGTCACAATGTCATGCTACAAAACAGTAAACTAACAGTTGACATTGTTCAAGAACGTCCTTGATTCCATGTTTAAATTAATTTTTACTTTATTAAAGGAATAGTTCTCTCAAAAATGAATATTTACTCACTACTGTGTTGTTCCAAACCTTTATTAGTTTTTTTTTATCTAAAAGGATATATTCTGAAAAAAGTTGATTCAGCATAAGAAAAATACTCAAAGAAGATTCAGACAAGTGGAAGGTGAGTAAATGATGACAGTTTGTTTTTATCATAATTATTTTTTTGCGTGAACAATACCTTTAAGAACATTTATTGCTGCTGAGAAACTTTTGTATTTGCTTTCAAATTATGTTATAAACAAAAACAAGACATTGTTGTGATTTGAGGTCAGAGAGGGTTAATTTTAAATGTAAATAATGACAAGAGAACTGTTTTGGTCTCTGAAAAAAAGCTAAATGTCTTAGTATATTGCAAAATTTGATAGAACAGGTGTGTGAGTGAAATTAAGCATGAATTAATGTGCAATTAGTGAAGCAATATTGTAAAATGTAAAACGGGCCAGACAGCACGGATACGGTTTCACGTTCCACTGTCGTGCTGCAACAAAGCTCTTTGGAACATTACACAAAACGCATCAGTAGTTTCCTTAGCAACGCAATGTTAACGGCTCCCTTTGTTCAATTAAATTTAAATAAAAACCAAAACCAAACCAAACGTTTTTTTTCATGTTCATGTGTAAAAGCGAAAGCAACTAAACACTGTTATGCCATACAATTATTTCATTTTTAACAATCAATTAAATTACACAGTGGTTTTATATCAAAAGTTAATAATTATATAAAAAATACTACATTTTGATGGTAAAATAATTATTTAAACGATGACTGTTATTTTTTCAGCATTCAAACATTAAATAACTAATGCATCAAGTGAAATAAAAAGAGTATAAAACAACACATAGCAGGATATAAAGCATATAAAGGGCTATTATATTTAGCAAAATGCTGTTCTTTTTATCTTTGTATTTTTATCATTTTATTTTTGTTATTTTAAATATTTTATTGTCTTCATAATTAAAGCTATAGACAAATTCCTGCTTGACATTTTAGAAAATATTTTGCGTAGCTACCCAGTATATATTAAAGATCACCGAGAACAAAAAAACGAACAAACACAAAAAATATTACATGGCCCCATAAATGTGCAACTTATATTTAACTGAATCGTATAAATGCTGAAAATTGCTCATTTTATTTTTATAAAACATTTGTTATTTTTTTAGTAAAAACCATATAGACATTTAAGAATCCATATTTATTTTATTTATTCATTCATTCCTTTGTCTTGTTTATTGGCGCATATATAGGCTATAATTTAAATCAAACAACAGTACCTTGGACACCTACAGTGCCACTAAAGCTTTCAAACAAAAGTCCAAAAAATAAAGAAAGATTTGACCGTTCTTCGGTGATGGCCGACTACATTACAACACGCCGTAACCGTCCTTCAGGTGGTATAGCCGGCATTAAATTACAAAACAAGCCATTTGTCCTTTGAATTAAAAAGAGCAATTATTTCCTCGTTGTTTAAAGAGTCTGCAAGTTTGTGTTTCATGGACATGTTGATGATTGTGGACATCGATGATGTCGTTATTCGTTGCGCAGCAGAAAAAAAGTCTTTCAGCAGTGCATGTAGCTGTTGGTAAAGTTCTCTATCGGATCAGAGCGAGTTTTTGTGCTACCAAAATACAACGTTGCGTGCAATAAACTCACATTCAGTCAGGCGAAGTAAAGGTCACTTTGCCTTGGATGTCAATCAAATTAATCAAGCTCTAGCCACAAATAAAATAATAGGCTATTTTATTATTTTAAGATTTTAGACGACGGGTTAGTAATTATATTATACATGGTTAATTATATTCAAGACAATGAAATAATAACTTTAATTTATAAAAATATGTTCGTAAGAATGTGGTGGGCCAGTGAAAAGCAGCTGTAGTGTATACTGTTTAATAATCAATTTAAATGATGTCATAAATAAATAAAAAGTAAAAAGTGGCATTAATTCCCGCCCTCTCATGGTAGGTACACACAGTCGTATGGCTGCAGGCGCCGCTGATCTGTAGGATATCTGTAGAAACGCAATCAGAGCTAATGTTATGTAGAAGTAGTGTTGCATAAACACTACTAAATTTCAAATAAAATTAAAACCAAAATACAACTCATCGCATTTTTCATTTGATAAAAATATACGGAAACAAAATAAAATCAAAAGATGGCTAGTTTGTAATTTGTTTAATATTAATAAAAACATGCTTAGACTATTTAAACCTAACAGCTATACGCTGCCAATAGGCCATTAATAAATATTATTTTACTTTGTACTGGATTGTAATGTATATTTTACAATAAAAACAATATATAGCATGTCTCACTGTCATTTAAAACAAGTAATTAATAACACATCAGAACTGTAGACCTGCATTGTGTAAACTGTATACAGGGGGTGTTGGTCAATAGTCTACAGCACATAATTGAACTAATATCTCAGAGGGAGATAATGTTAGCCTGATTTGAGAGATTTAAAAAAATAAAAGACACTTTAAAAAAGGAACAACATGCAAATCGGCAAAAAATAAAACTGTGTCACGTGTTTCAGCACTTGCCGCTGGATACCAAGGAGTGGGGCTGTGTGTGTAGTGCCTTTAAGCAGCGTGTCGATCAACTGCTGCTGGTGAGGTAGATCATGCATAAGTGCGCAAAGCTGGTATAGATATAACCAAAAGCAAGTTCATATTATAAATGTTTCTTTAACGATACTTATCGAAAAAAAATTATTTAATTTTACCCCTCGAATAGAATTTTTAGTTGCAGCACTAAGAAATCAGGGCAAGCCCTGTCATACTTTGTGATAAAATAGTTTTTCAGATTTTTTTTTAATAAGGAATGCAAGAACAGAAACGAAAAAATATAAATTCTGCTCGGAGACAACCGATTGATTTTTTTTTCGTTTTTAAGCCCTGATAGTAACAAAATTTGTATTAAAGAACCACCTTATGCTTGATTCTGAAGTGTAGCACGTTCAATCCTTTAATCAACTTGATGCAGAATTGTATGGTGGCCGAGAGACCTTAATGTGCTGCAATTTAAGAAAATGTCAGCAAACGTCAGCAAATTGAGAAAAGGTCTTCATTCGTTTGACTGCACATGACTGCAAATCCTCACAATGCAAACATTCATTTATTTATTAATTTTCCTTTCGGCTTAGTCCCTTTATTTATCAGGGGTCGCCACAGCGGACTTACACAACGCTGCTAACCACTGAGCCACTGTGCCGCCACAACGCAAACACATCTTTAAAAAAACGCGCTGCATTTTCTCACAACACAAACAAATTAATAAAATGCGTGACAGACCCGACTATTTAGGTTATGGTTATACAGTATAGGCTAATAAAACACAAAAGACAAGGGAATCAGGATGTTAAAATAAACAAACAAAAAACTCCTTTCAAAGATTACCTAAAACTTAACTGAACAATATTAACAGCACGATGGTGTCCATCACGTTTTTGGGTCCCCTTGAAACATTTCCTTTGTGTTCCGCTCTATTTTCAAGTATTGTGAGAAAATGCAGCACGTTTTCATAAATTGTTTGCACTGTGAGAAAATGCAGTGTGTTTTATTAATTTGTTTACGTTGTGTGAAAATGCAATGTGTTTTTTATGTGTATGCGTTGTGTGGATTTGCAAGCACGTGTGTTGTCAAATGAATGAAGATCTTTTCTTAATTTTTTGTAATTGCACGTTTTTTAAATTGCAGCATGTTAAGCTCTCTTGGCCACCGTAGAATTATGTCATCCAATATACTTAAACATGAATTATTTTTCAGTCATATTTCGTGGAATGCATGAACCAGAAGTTCACTAAACTTCATATGTTGTTACTTTTTTAAAGTTTTGCCTTAAATCCTGCTTTTAATACTGAGTTTTGTCTCAGAACTGGGTGTTTTGTTCATGTGACTTCTTCTTCTTTTTTTAAATCCTTATGGGAAACATAAATAGGAAAACATATTTCTGGAAACAGGACTGTTGAAAAGTGGGTGATCACTGCTGTGCCCTGCTGGAATCACTGTGAGTGTTTACAACACAAACACTATTTTTGTGACCATTAGTTGCTGCCTATGAAAAACTTATTTTTTTTTAACCAGTCACTTAATGTATGAAGTGCCATATACTGGAAGTTTCAATTGTGTTTATAATAAGTATACATTAGAGTACTTACAGCTGTCTCTATATTCATTTTAATTAGCAATGGGCTATGCCTAAATACTAAGTTCATTCATTGTGACTGTAATTCACAATTTATTATGATTCAGTTAGTCCGTACTGCATTTATTAAAAGTTAAATATATATTTTTTGCAATCATGATTTATATTTTGATTAACTGATGTCCCTAGCTATTTTTTCTTTAAACAATGCAGTGTGGTTTTAACACACATTATATTCATTTATTGGTTGCATAACACACAGAAAAAAACACACACACTGTATCAGCTAATTGTAAATCTAAAATGTTTTGGTATCCTTATTAAAACACAAAAAAAAAAATACATATTTCCTCATTTAGAGAAATAATCTGACTAAATATACAGTATATTTGGCATAATTTTAAAAGTTAAACTTACAATAATAACTTAACATAATATAATTATAAAAAAATATATTTTCAACCTAAAATCTAAATTTCTCATGATATCATAACAGTATTGATCTCTGACATTTTGTCATGCACACATTTTAATACTAAAATTTATTTGAATGGTTCAATGGTTTACATGAATCAATGTTTATTTTCATTTGATCAAACAATGTTACAGAATCTACACACTTTCAACTTATGATTGAGCTAATGGGTTTGCCTACCTAATATTGAACGGGGTATATGCACACAGACTTTTAATTTCAGCCAGCCAGCCTCATGGTTTCCGGTTAACTGTCTTTATAAAAGTGCCACATTTAAGATCTGATTTCTTTAAAAATCAGTGATCTTTACTGCCTGATAGATATACAATATAAATGTGAGGACTTAACGATGCAGACACCAATAACTGAGTCGACACCTGTCATCAGAAACACCTTGATCGAGATACATTTTGGTCTCTGACTAAAATCAGAAGGTCAGGCCACATTTGTTGCAGTAGAGCAGGAAGCGTATGCCTTGAGGCTATCGGACTCGTGATGGTTCACCATCATTGAAGTGTCATCACAATCCTGATCAAGTTAACTCAAGACGAACGGGTAACCGGTCACAAGGACAATTTACTTAACAAAAAGCTTGTGTTTGACCCCAGGAAATGGGTTTTTCAAGCCCCCATGCAAGACAGAGAATTTACTGACTTTGCTCCAAAACAGAGAATCAAATTTCTCTCTGAAATTTAAAACTATCACCAAACATTAAAGTTCATCAGATCATCCTCAAAACGATGATAGCGGACTTTTAATGAAACGTAATGTTATTGCTCTTGTATAACACCTGAATCCTGTATATGTATATGCATTAATCATGGGTACCCATTATGCTTTGAGTTATCACAACGTACCATTATGTGTATGTTATGTGAGATGAATGAGTGAAACCCTTTCCCTTTCTTTCATTCCTTTTTAATTATAGATATGTAAAATGTATCATGTTCATATTATAAATGTATGCTTAATGCTATATGTCTGAGCACCATAGCTCATGTGAGTAAGTCACGGCCAAGTACATGTGCTGACATGGGACTGCCACGCAGATCCACAGACAATGCCTTATTGATCCAGCTCTGTTAGGGGCCGGAAACATTGGAGGTTAAAACCCATCTCCCCAAACATTCTTTAGGCGAAAGGCAGAAAAAAGCAGCAGCTGCGGAGCGAGCAGAGTCTTAGCAGAGTCCAGTCGTCCAGTCCGACAGAGTTGCACCAGCAGCAGCTGTTGAGAAGTAGAGATGCGCCACTTCTATGACAACTCTTCTCTGGGTCCAGCTGGACTTGGACATCAAGATGGGTTGAGACCAGCCTCAAACTTCCCCATCTTCCGTTTACTCTTCTTTCTTTTCTTTCCATCGATAGTCTATAGTTAAGTTAAGTTGCGTCGTGAAACCAGTCAACACGACAACAGTTTGGCCGTCTCCAACTTAAACTACTGGACTTCACTTCAGCAGCCTCAGAAAGGTCACTTCAACGACCAACCACCAGCGAACTCATGTGGGAATCCAGCTCCACGGAGGGATTTCACCACATCACTACGGAAAGCAAGTACATCTGCAGATCCATTGCTGAACTGGTGTATGATCTGCTAGTCATGTTAAATGATAGATAACCCTGTCTAAGACACAGTAAAGGTTGAATTGATTATTTGGTTCGCTTGGTTAGGTTTTACATCTTGAGGTTTCACATCACATCTCTCCTAAACTCTTCTTTCCTTCTATTCCTTGTCTGCAACCAGTATGAATGCGTGTGTGTGTTTGTGTGTGTGTGTTTTTGTTAGTTTGTTTGTAGTCAATAAAGTCTCTTTTGTATTGAAAGGAAAGTGACCTGTGTATACTTGTTAATCTAATGCCTTATACCTAGATCTTGTTACCCTGCTTAAATATTAAAGTGTTTTACTTTAGTTCGAATAGTAATATTAATTTTTGAGTCAACAGCCCTGTCTGTTCAAACGAGCGCTGGACGAGTCGTTTGTTCAGTTCAAGAGAGTTGATTCTTTTGGAGCCGCTTTAAGTTCTGTTATATTCCCTTTGAGCTAATTTAAAGTTAACACACTACATAATTGTGTATTACGTGTGCGAGGCCCTACATAAATATGAGTTTATTTTACCCCAGTATTTTCAATGGAATTTCTGTACTTGCCTGCTGACCCTGACGGCGCTAGTTACATGGTCTTTCATCTCGTCGGAAGTTTTTGATTTGCTAAAAAACACTAGCTGTGTATATATTCCATTGATGCTAATGTTCAGTTGATCAAAATGATGTAGAATTACCACATTTTCAACATATAATTGGAACAACCTAATTGGATTGCCTACATAATGATTAATCAATGTTGATTTTCAGTTTATCAAAACGATGTTATAGCATCAAACGTTTTCAGCCAATCGATCACAATGTTATAGAATTGAAACATTTTTAAGATGCAAAAAAAGTGTGCGTAATAGTTCATAGTGACATGTGTTAGCTACTATTCACAAATGTTTTTGAACATATTTACAAGTTGGTTAGTTCCCCTTGGCTCTTGGGAAAGAACACGTTGGTGTCCTCGAGATTACACAGAAGAATGAAGGTTACATCAACTGAGTTACTATGGTTACTACTAATGTTTGATTGTAGCACATTTATTTTGAGCAGTGATCAAAACTGACTGGAAATACACACAAAAAAATATTTACTAGATTTACTAAAAGAAATAACGTAAGGCGTTGTGGTTGTGGAAAATGAATAAATTAGTGCTGGGCCATTATCGGCGTTAACGTGCTGCGTTAACGCGAGACTCTTATCGTGCGATAAAAAAAATATCACCGTTAATCTATTCTCAAAGTGGGGTGGGAGCTGGGTCTATTTTATGCAAGCTATGATGACTTTCACCTTGATATATTAGCGTGGATGTATACCTGACCGGTGAACCGTCTGACAAAAGAGTGCCCTTTTAAATCAAATCAGCAGGATGCTTGACTCTAACTGCAGTTCGGCAGTTTCACTAACTCACAAACATTTCATTCATGCCATCATGACAAACTGGGGTACTAAACGCAAATAAGGAGTAAGGACTGGTGAGAGTGTCATGGAATTTAATGATGCACGCCAAATGGTAAGAAAATGTGTGTGTGTGTTTGTGTATGTGTGCGCGCGGTCCTTTACTGACAGCCGCGTGTGGATCTTGTCGGAAAACATGGCGAAAGGTCCTAAAGACCGCAGTGTTTACTTCAATAATGCCACTAATATATGCATACTCCACATGTCTTAATTGCATTTCTGTTTAGTTCAGTTTTGACTTTAGTCGGATTAAGGTAAGCAAAAATTGCTATTTAGAGCTTATGTAGGCCTACAGTTCAAAATTCATGTTTAACTGAATAAACAGTGAGTAAACAGAAGTACATCTTATTGAACATCATTTATTTTCATCACCAATTATCATAGTAGAACAGTTTCTCAAGCAGTTTGTGATGCACTTTGGAAACAGGAGATGAGCCCCTGGTTTAATGCGACACCCCGGCTTGAGAAACCCGTTCTCAAAGACATATAATTTGGGTAGCACACATATTCTGAATGCCTTCAGCAGAATTCAAATGAGCCATTTTAATCTAGATTAATCTAGATTAATTTTGAGATTAATCTAGACTAAAAAAATTAATCTATGCCCACCTATAGAATAAATGTTTGCAAAAAATTTTTTTGGGCTGAATTTAAACTAACAAATTAAGTTGAAGGCAACGCAGTGGCGCAGTAGGTAGTGCTGTTGCCTCACAGCAAGAACGTCGCTGGGTCGCAGGTTCGAACCTCGGCTGGGCTGGGTCAGTTGGCGTTTCTGTGTGGAGTTTGCATGTTCTCCCTGCGTTCGCGTGGGTTTCCTCCGGGTGCTCTGGTTTCCCCCACAGTCCAAAGACATGCAGTACAGGTGAATTGGGTAAGCTAAATTGACCGTAGTGTATGAGTGTGAATGTGTGTGTGTGGAAATTCCCAGAGATGGGTTGCGGCTGGAAGGGCATCCGCTGCGTAAAATCGTGCTGGATAAGTTGGTGGTTCATTCCACTGTGCCGACCCCGCAAGGGACAAAGCCGACAAGAAAATGAATGAATGAAATTAAGTTGACCATTACTAAATTTAGGCCGTTACGGTGGAGCAGTGGGTAGCTCGATTGCTCACAGCAAGAAGGTCGCTGGTTTGAGCCCGGCTAAATCAATTGGCATTTCTCTGTGGAGTTTCCATGTTCAACCTCGTGTTCGCGTAGGTCTCCTCCAGGTGCTCCGGTTTCCCTCACTGCCCAAAGACATGTGGTATAGGTGAATTGGATAAGCTGTAATGTAACAGTATGTGTAATAAGTGTATGTGTGTGAATGCAAGAGTGTATGGGTGTTTCCCAGTGTTGTGTTGGCACTGGAAGGGCATCCGCTGTGTAAAACATATGCTGGATAAGTTGGCTTTAACTTCCGCTTAAGTACATTTTAAGTGCAGAATTGGTACTTTTACTCCACTATTTTCCTTCTACCTGCAGTCACTAATTTATAAAGTCCTTTCATTCCTGTCCAATCAAATCCCACATAGAAAGTAAATTGCATCATGCTGAACAACCCTAAGACATGGGCACTTTTAAATGTACCAAACATTTTGGAAGCATTAAAAATGTCCAATGAGATGTCCAAAATCTTTACACACAATGACCCAGAGACTGTTTATAGACTGCATGTCACTGATGAGAAAATGAAGGATGTCGACTGTATGATAACTGAAATCACCAAACAGCCTTAAACGAATGAACAAACAAATGAATAAGTGAGTGAATGAATGAAGGAAGGAAGAAATAAATAAAGGAAAAAATTAAACGAATGAATGAAGAAAGAACAAAATGAACAAACGAAAGAGGGAAGGAATATAGGAAGATAACTGAAGATAACTGAAGGCATCAAAGAATGTTACATTTACACATCCCTGTACAAACTGCATGTAAACGAATCAACTTTTCACTGTATAATACTCTCTGCTCACTACTCTTGAGTACTTTTAAATGGGTTACTTTTTACTCATACTTTGAGTAATATCTACAACAGATTCTTTTACTCTACTTGCACTACATTTTTTTTGGGCAAGTAATGGTATTTTTACTTGAGTACGATTTTTTAGTACTTTTTCCACCACTGACATCATTTTCTGAGTGAGTGCACCTGCACAGTTATTGATTTTTATTGCACCCCTTTCCAGCCAATCAGAATCAAGAGTTTCAACAGACTATGGAATCATAAATAGTGTATTAATGTGGCATGCAATGAAAAGGTATTCATTATATAGTCTAAAATATACTTTATTATCAATCTATGAATTTTCTAATAGTCTGGAAATGATGCAAAGTTCAATGCCATTACCTTATACTTATAAAATGTTGCCTTGTTCTTTATTAACACCCCCATTCTTTGTAATAGCTTAAATTTTTAATCCATTTTTGGATCTTTGTGTTTTTTGTCACCTTTGTCACCTCCCCATCACTTGAATCACTTGTATTTGTCATTTGTTTGTTTATTACGGTAAATAAATGTAAATGAGTATGTTTCTGACATAACTTCCCTATAACAAATGCATCAGTAACAAGCTAGCAGAGATTTCTGTGGGTAAAATAAAGGCTCCGTTACAGAATACAGTGGATATTATTATTATTTTCTGGGTCCCTTTTTAGCTGTAATGAAATGGCATTTAGGTGATATTTTGGGACATCTCAGTGGGTGAAACATTGTGATGCAATTTGTGCCATCTTACAGAGCTCAGCAAGTGCTGTGGCAGCTGAAAAAAGACTGTTGCTTCAGTCAGCATCCTGGAGTGGGCTTTATAAAGGCTGTCTGTTCCAGATCTCTCGAGTATTTGCTCATTTCTCATTGGTCACTGCTGGCTGGAGAGCATCTGCTGACCTCGGTGCTCATTTGAAGATTTCAGAATCAATCATTTAGGAAGCTGTCAGTTGCGATGTAGTATCTCCATGGCAAATCGCCAGATGTATCTTCTAAACTGAGCAGCTGTGCTTGAGTTTACTGGTTTAAGATGACAGAGTGAGACTTATAGGACCAATGAGGGTAAAGTGTAATAATAGAAAAGACCAACTTTATAGTCATGTTGAAGTTGTGGAAAAGATGGCCAAAGAATCTCAGGTTCAGCAGTACTTTATTTACAAGAACAAAGAAAGCAATACATAATGTGAGAATCAGCACTGCAACTTTACAGATTTATTGTATATTACATAATTTTTTTTTTCAAGTAAAAGACAATTTCTATGCATTCTGGCATTTCATCACTTCACTTCACAATCTTTTTTTAAATTTTTTTAAAAAACTTTTTTCAAAGTGTACATTTTGAGTTTCCTCAAAGAAATGATCATAGTTCATAGTTTACTGCTTACAGTTTTTAAAGTTATGGTCTAGCTGGCTTCACTAGAGCTAAGACAAGTGAGTGAAACAAGTTTTAAAGTGAAAACAATCATTGACACTATAGACCTTTTTCATGGAACGCTAAATTACCCATTATGCTTTGCGTGTATGCGCAAGGAGAATGCTAAGAACTTCCGGTCGGCAGCTGATGCGTGTAAACGGTCACATTTAGACAGCTTTGAAATGATAGTTTTAATCTATTTTACCTGCTTTTATCATCTTTGAACTAATACTGTTGTCGATCAGCGCCACCTCCTGGACTGATTATTTAAAAAAAATGTGATCTAATACGATGGCTGAGGCATTTTTCTCTCGTTGACAGACGGCATCTTCTGCCGTTTAAATGAAGCCTCGTCATCGCTAAAGTCAACAGTTTCTCTTTCTTTCAGATATATAACTAGTCTAGCCCAAACATAGTTCACCAAAATGTTTAACACACACGTAGCCTACTGTACTGTCCCACTAACACACTGATTTAATAACTGTGACAAAGTGAAAATAAAGTGACGTTTTGAAATGACAGAAAAACACAAACCGTGGTAAATACAACACACTAAATGAAAAATAAACGGCTCGCGATTAGAATGAACAGCAAATCTGTCAGCAGAGTATCAGTAACAGACCTTTATTGGTCATTTTTATAAATTGCATGACTTGCACACCTGTTATGTTTCATGCCAGTAATCTGGGTTTGCTCTATTATGCAGTGAAGTATTGCGTGTGTGTGTGTGCTGAAGAGCCGCTGAGCTAACCCAGCAAAATGGGTTTCAACGCTATTGAAACCCATTTTCGGAGCGCAAATTACCAGTTGTAAACACTGTAAATGGAAGTTCTAGCCATTCACCGGAAGACGCTGGTGGCTATGGCGGCCTCCATGCAGCAGCCAAGAAAATGGTCTATACTGAAGTGTCATTCCAAATGAAGTGCTCAAAACTGGTCACTATAAAGGGCTCTTTGGAATGAAAGATTTCGAAGGATGCAATTGATGGACACTTCAGGCCAAGATGATTCTTTGTGCCAGGAAGTTGTTTGGTGTCATGCCGAAGCTGTCATGGATGGCCCCTTCTGAATGAAATGTAGTGAAAATGTGTGGAGATTTTGAATCCACTCTTTCCTCTCATTTCCAATTTACAAAGTTAACATTTATGCATTTTTAAGAGCATTGGTTCAGAATTCACAATTTATACAAAGTATTAAATTCAACCTTATTTCTATAGCACTTTTACAATGTAGATTGTGTCAAAGCAGATTGTGTCAAAGCAGCTTAACGTAGAAGTTTTAGTAAACTGAAACTGTGTCAGTCCAATTTTCAGAGTTGAAGTTCAGTTTAGTTCAGTTCAGTGTGGTTTAGTTTTCACTGCTGAAAGTCCAAACACTGCAGAGCAAATCTATCGATGCACAGCTCCACAAGTCCCAAACCAAGCAAGCCAGCGGCGACAGTGGCAAGGAACAAACTTCACCAACTGACGAAAATGAAGGAAAAAACCTTGAGAGAAACCAGGGTCAGTTGGACATGACCATTTCTCCTCTGGCCAAACTTCTTGTGCAAAGCTGCAGTGTAGGCGCTGGATGCACATGTCCTCTGGGATGAAACTCATTATTCCTGTTACTACAATATAAAACAATGCTTTATCAGTCAAAAATCCCAAATTGTAATGTTCATAAAAGGCCACAATGCATTAATTTTTACTCTGAAAGGCGCACTATATTAGTTAATGTTTTTAAGGATTATTTATCTAAAATGTAAAAAAAAAAAAAAATACTAGGCTCTATAGATTGGACAGTTTGACTTTATTTGAATTGTGTATTTTGTGATGACAGTGTAAGTTTAAATGCTTTTCTTTAAAGGTATTTGTCGTCCTTTAGAGTTGTTCACATTTTGATGTGTTGACTAACTTGCTAAAAATGTTTTGATTTCATATTATATGTTAAGTATGAACAGTTAATAAAAAGGCCCACAAGCCTAACACCGATTTTTTTCAAGACACTTTTTGGCAATCATACCCAAGCAATTTTCACTGGCGATGAGCAGAGTAAACTTGCAAAATCACTTCATAACGTTATGACACTTATTGAAAAAGAGAAATACTTTTTAAAGGCTTTAGGCAAGTAGATTTTGTCAAAGCATCACTAATGTTTATTGTTATTAAATGTGCATAATACTAAAAAGGATTCTTTTTTCATACTTTGCATTTCGACTTTCAAATCTGTAAGAAAATCTGATTTATTATTGTTATTATTATTATTATTTAATACAGAAGTATTGGTCCCACAGCAGCTAAACACATTTTGGCTCTGCCTGTCTGCCAAACTCTTGCTATTGTCCAAGCTAGAGATTGATTGATGTGAGTGGACCACCCTCAGTTTTTGAATATTGCCCAGAGGGTCATTGTTTACGCTCTGAGTGAGAAAATTCCATGAGCTGCATACTTGGATAATTTAATAAATAAAAAAATTAAAAAGATATTACTTCCAAAAATGTACTCTTTTTAAAAGTATGCCAAGGCAAACTTCTTTTTCACAAAGGCACACTGTGTACTGAGCTTTACATTTTAACCTTTTCTTCATATTTCACACTATAAATTCTTAGAGAAGGGCAAGCTAGCCTATATTTTTGACACCCAGGATTTGTTGTAGGTGCGACCTGCAAGCTGTTGCAAGATGGAGGGCTCCTGATCTCATAACAGCCACTGAGATGGAGAGATTTAAGTTGCATCATGGGCTCTTGTGAGAAATCTGTGCTAAGTCATCACATTCCAGTCCAGGCAGCTGGAAACTCTTTGTGGTGAATAAATAACAGGTTCACATTACTGTACTGGGTTTACCAAATTTTTAAAGCTAATTGGATAAAATTGAAATGAAACAACTTTCAAAAACAATTTTACTTACATAATATTTTATTTATTCCAATCCAAGAAGGAATAAAAGCTTGCATTTGAATGAAAACATTAAAGTAAAAGCATTAGCATTAATGGATCATTCACAATTAACTAAAAAACTGTCACTTCACAGCAAGAAGGTCACAGGTTCGAATAAGCTAAAATTGACCATAGTGTATGTGTGTGAATGCGAGAGTGTATAGGTGTTACTCAGTGCTGGGTTGTGGCTAAAAGGGCATTCCCTGCATAAAACACATGGTGGATAAATTTGCGTTTTTTCCGCTGTGGCGACCCCGGATAAATAAAGGGAGTAAGCAGAAGGAAAATGAATGAATGAACTTAATTTAAAGACATCAGGCAGATCACTTGAAAGAGCATGAAGTTTTTTCTAGCGCTTCTGAAAATAATTTACTTATTTATTAGAATTTATTTATATTTGTTTTCAGTTCCAAATTTAAGTGACTGTAGACTGTAAGAAATGTAGACTGTATTTGACAGATCACATTCAACATTTATGACTGAATTTAGAGTTTTGATACACATCTGTTCCCAAACTCTACAGTTAGTTCATTAGGGACCAAATACCATTAAGAGTTCCACGCCGCAGGTTTTGCATGTATTTTCACGGACAATATATTGACATTCTGAGGTTAGTCTGCAGATGCAGGGTTAACTAATACCAAATTAGTCCGGTTGCCTCACGCTCACTCATACTAAAAGTGTTGTTAATTTAGTCCTTTCCATACAACTTGCTAATATCAGTGATTAAGCAATTAAAAGTCTTCATCCTGCCGTGCCTCCTGCTCCGTATAGTCAAATGTGTCTTTACATTCTATAAAATCAAATCACATCATAGGGGTAGCGCCAACTCCACATAATCTACTGTATAGAAAAAAAATTCAGGAGAATTCAGAATAAATCAAAACTTTATTTTCCAGATATAAGTGTATCATGTCGGTTACAGAATCAAAAAATAAAAAGCCAATTCAGAAATGTGCAATATGAAGGAAGATAAATCCAAAAGTAAAAGATGGATGAAGAACATTGCAGCATATAAGTCTTTGATGCAAAAGCTCAGAGACTCACATTGCTGCAACTGGGTATCATCGCTACAAGATACCAATGACATTTTTGCACCATCCCCTTAAATACTCAACTCAGAACTAACAACCATAAATTCTAGACAATAAAAGCTTTACAAAGACCCTTGTCTGGTAATGAGTTGATGTCTAAACCATTTTCCCTAGAGTGGAGCATCTGGCAAAGATCTCATCAAAGTCAAAACCCAGATCAACAGATATAAGGGAAATTGTGAAATATTACTGTTAAACTTTAGTCCACTTTACCAATCACACAGACATTTAAAATCATACCAAACATGAAAGGGAAAATAATAGATTCACAAGATACACCATATTGAGTACTAGGAGATTTTGTGTGGAGAAGTGTTAGTGACCTGCTCTAGTGGAGAATGTAAAGTCAAGGGCAGAGAGGGGGCTCAGGCTGGGTGACTGAGGCAGTTGAACACCTGGTTTCCTAGCTGATCTTCATCTCAGATTAGAAAGGTTATTGTTTTAGTGCCTGACAATTCTCATGGTCTTGCCTCATGAAAATCCATAACAGTTCCTGGGGTCTAATGTTATGGAGGGATTTAGCCATCCCTACAAGAACCAGCATGTTCTCACCATGTTCACTTGGGTTACCTCCTGGTGCTCCGGTTTCCCCAACAGTCCAAAGACTTGTGTTATACAGTAGGTGAATTGGATAAACTAAATTGGCTGTAGTATGTTAATGGGAGAGTGTGTGAGTGTTTCCCAGCACTGGGGGTTCACAAGTTAGTGTACTCTCAGTGCTGGGTTGTGACACCAGAGGGCACTCTACACCTCACAGTCACTCTTTCGGATTGCATATACCATAAAGCATTGCACCTCACACCTGATTATGATTTACACATAGAAGTACCTCAGTCACACACAGTGATTGAAAGTCATGTTACTGTTAAGTGTATTTGGTGTGCCGTGTCTCTTGTATATTTGATCTTGGACTGTTTCTTGTTTGTCTAGCATTTTTACAGATTTTAACATTAAAACCACTGCTCATTTGTACATGATATAAATGAGGAATCAAACCATGATTTAGGTAAACATAATTAGCTAACCAATGATCCCCCATAAAATCAAACTAGCAATGACAACAAAGGAAACAAGCAATAAACACAATAATAAAACATGCTGAACTAAAATCATGCTCCATTTCTCTGCCAAATATATATGTGAATCTTGTGAAATGGAAATGGGAAAAGACCATCTAAAAAATACAAACCACTGTGTTTAAACCAACTTGCATTTTGTTTGGTGACATCTCTTGAAACACAACATGATAAAGGGCGCTCTAAAACTTAGCTATAGTTCAAACGAAGCAACTTGCACTAACAACTTATTTGGTTGTTTTGTAGAGGATGTTGTTTTTAGAAAAGTTTTTTAAGATGGTGTTTGTCAGTGAGGAAACATGGTGTATAAACTTCTGTGCTGACATTAAATGAGTTCAAATGAATTCATTTTCCTTTACAATTAACCAACTAAGTTTGAAGTGTTAGTATCATTACATTAGAATATGCAAGTTTTTACAGTGATTTAGTGCATGAATAAAATCAAAAACAGTTGATACAGATTCTTTATTACATTTTTCAAAAGAACAGTTTTGTAGTAAAGATACTTCGACCCAAACCCTCCATAGATCTAAACACTCAGAGCATCATAAGTATGCCTTGTAAGTACAAAATTGGCAGGTAGACTTGAATGCACCATTAGTTCCGAATAGTAATCCAACTGGTAAACCACCTACAGCAGGATTTCTTGGCTCTGACCCTTGAGATCTAATTTTCTGCCGAGTTTTGCTCCAACCCTGATCAAACCTACCAGAAGAAGCTAATCAGGGTCTTCAGGGTTTACTAGAAAGCTACAGAAAGGTGAGTTTGATCAAGTTTGGAGCTAAACTTTGGACCTACAGTCATATGAGCTTAGTTACCAGCTCAAACACGCTTTGCTCAAAGTGTTTGGTAATGTGCAATCACAAATAGCTTCAGCCTGACTCACACTGTGCGCTTTATAATAATTTTATACGATTGAAGCTTTTCAGACTGTACAAACATGATCCCCATCACACTGTAAGATCTCAATTGTCATAATGTCAGACTGAATGACAATCAAGACGCACCAAACAAAGAGACATGCAAGACTCATTTAGAGTTTTTGACATCATCAATCCATGACTTGTTCAGTAACCCACATTCTGAAATGTACCTCACAGCAAACATAAACAATCTGTATTGTTCTTTTTACTTATAACAGCCTTGTTAATTAAATAAGAAAATAAATAGTTTGACATTTCACTGAGGTTGTTTTTTAACACTGGTTATGTCATCAGGTCTGGTGCTCCTAGTGGTTCTCAATTTGATGGTCGTTGTTAGAGAAGCCACACTGCAGGAATGTGTCTACAATCTTCTGATACTGTCAGAACTCCATCAGAGGGAAAACATCATTTAAGCCTAGAAGTATTTTTTTTTTAGGATTTCCCAATTTTGTTGCAGACAACCACATTGTAGCTGAAATTGCACATCTTAGCATACCTGTCAACCCTCCCGTTTTTCCCGGGATTCTCCCGTATTTTACAGTTCTATCCCGCTATCATCCCGTAAAGGTATTTTCCCGTATTTCTCCCGTATTTTCAGTCTTTCTCTGAAGGGTGGCAAATAAACATTAAAGAGCTGAGCCTCCCTATACGCAACCCATACCGCCAAACCACCAGGGGCCGCCCTTTGCACTTAAATGTGAGCCTGTTCTGTGCTTTCGCTTTGTTTAGGCATGAAAACACTTTGAAATAAATATAAAAACGGCGGGATTCCCTGTCCTTTTATTACAGGTGCCGTCTCCCCGTCATATGCAATCTTCAAAACAGTCATATAGCAGTGCATGACTATCAGCTGACACGTTCCATAGTGATAAATAGAGGCTGTTTCCCAAACAGATTCTGTACACATGATTCGAAACGGAGCGAAAGTCTGGGTTTTGGGTGCGTGTTTAAACAGACATATACACATAATTAATAATAATAATATCTAAAGATGTCGATCTTGGTGGTTTTTTTTTTTTTAAACACAACTAATTTCGTCCTAAATGAGTATAAAAAGGCAATCGGATGCTTTCATTATAACATTAGATGGTTGCATTTTTAAAGTGACACCTGTTATTTAATAAATAAGAGATTCATTTGTTGCTCTTTAATTAGAAGGTGTCAGTTATACAGTGAAGAAACGGCTAATGAGATTTGATAGCTTGATTTTATTTAATTATAATAGCTATTAATTTTAATAAGCTGAATTGTTTGCTAATGTATTTGCTGCTATTGTATACTATTTATTTTTTCTTTTGTAAATAATAATAATAAAACATATTACTGCCAATTTAACTGTTTATTTATAATGAAACAGCTCCGAATCAATATATTTAGTAATTTGGGGATTTTTTAAGGTGTGTGTGTGTGTGTGTGTGTGTGTGGTGTTGATCCCTTATGGTGGGCATATCCCTTATTTTCACATCCCAATGTTGACAGGTATGCATCTGAGCAGGTCATAACTTGATGTGCACTTGCAGATTAAGAGTGCACTAACACTAGGTTATCCGAACAGTGCCAGGTTTGTTTCCCGGTTCGTTTGACAAGTGTGGTGTGCTCCGAATTGGGCTCAGGCACGGTTCAGTTGGCCGGGCCTGGGCCGGTTGGAAGAAGTGTGCCAAACGGCAGTTTGCTTGGGCTTTTGGCACTCTTGTATTGTGAGTGCAAAGCGTGACTGAGTGTGAAACTGAAGATGTGACGTCACTTTTAAGGGACTGTTTTATATGTATTTATTAATCAGTCTTAACATAAACTGTCATAGTTGATTAAATATGCAACCCCCCACCCCCGCTGCATGTCAGCTTCCACCTTAAGCAAATGTCATAATACGTGTAGCACGAGGACTTTCATAAAAATTTACGAGTGTCATAAGTGGTGGATCTGTTTGACAAAATATTTGACTGTGTGTCACTGCATCCCAAAGACTAAAAATAATATAAAACGATATAGCTACAGCGGCGATGCGGTGGCGCAGTAGGTAGTGCTGTGCTCACAGCAAGAAGGTCACTGGTTCGAGCCTAGGCTGGGTCAGTTGGCATTTCTGTGTGGAGTTTCATGTTCTCCCCGTGTTCGCGTGGGTTTCCTCCGGGTGCTCCGGTTTTCCCCACAGTTCAAAGACATACGCTATAGGTGAATTGGGTAGGCAAAAATTGTCCGTAGTGTATGTGTGAGAATGAGAGTGTATGAGTGTTTCCCAGTGATGGGTTGCGGCTGGAAGGGCATCCGCTGCGTAAAACATGTGCTGGATAAGTTGGCGGTTCATTCCGCTGTGGCAACCCCAGAATAATAAAGGGACTAAGCCGAAAAGAAAATGAATGAATGAATGATATAACTAAAATAATGTCCACTGTGCTGAACGAGAGCACTTCTCTTCCTGTTATCGATGACTTAAGCGTGCTCAGGCTCTGAAGGTAAAAGCAGTGTGAGTGCAGGCCATCAGGGGAGAGGGGAGGGGGGACAAGCGTGCTTCAGCATGGTTCAAGGAAAATTTGCCTAGTGTGAGCATGCCCTTACTGTACAGTGGCTGCTGTGTGCTTGTGTCCATTAGGTCCATGAAATCATAGGGCGTCCTATTCATAATTTTAGCTGAATGGGGATTGTGAGTTTCCCATTTGTGACAACTTATCACTCTCTACCTGACAGTTAAATTTGCATTATTTCATGGAAGTTGGGGTTTAGGGTGTCATTTGGGAATCCATGCATTTCAAGCTATTTGAAATAACCTTCAGTGAACTGATTTGCCTTCTTGTCTCAAAAAAGGCACAATGTATATACTTTTATAGTATTGCTATATTTCTACACAAAGGAAAGCAGATGGGTATCTGCTGTGTAAAACATCTACCAAAATAATTGATGGTTCATTCCACTGTGGTGATGATCCCTGACAAAGCAGGGTATAAGCCAAAGGAAAGTGAGTGAATGAGTGAATTGCAATGTAATTCTAGTTCAAAACAAAACAAACCAATGTCTTGTTTTGGTAGTGTACTTGAGACATGCACTGTAAAAAAAATGATTTGTTGGCTCAACTTAACTTTGTTAAGTCATCTTGTTTCATTGACTCAGTAAAGTTGTATTGACTTAAATCTCTAAATTTTCTCAACTTAAAATGTTCAGTTGACAGAGTTAAATAATTGACCCAATTACGTATTTCAAGTTAACTGGACTTGTAAAGTTTAGTTTTAATAGGTTAACTTACATGGTCAAGTTAGCAGAACTTGCCAAGTTTAGTTTAAGTTCAATTAACTTAATCTAGCAGATTATCTCAATTAGAAACAGAATATACAACAAAATACATTACATATTTTATTAAAGGTCTTTACTCCCAATTTAGCAATTACACAATGTATTTACAATATATTTTTCTTTACAAAGTATTTTTTCTTATAGAGTATTTTATTTGCAAAGTAATTGTAAAGTAAAAGTAATCTTAAAATTGTCACGGTCAAAGAAGAGGTGAACTCAATTGCAGAAAACACAAAGTCTTTATTTGAGGTGAGCGTCTCAGGAAAAGCAAAAATCAAAAACTCAGTAGTAAACGCTGAGGAAGCACCAAGGAAAACCTTCAAGACAACGGGATGCTTGATCACTGGTAGTCCTGGACACAAATACAGGGTGAGTAAAATGATGCTTCACACAGACATACGATCGACAACATACTGACAAACCTGCAGGGAAATGACATGCTATAAATAGGAACACAGGAAATGAGAGGCAGGTGAAATGAATTAGCTAAAATGATCTGTGCTCCTGTGACTGAAAATAAAAGCAGGTAAAGAGAGGTAATCTGTAACACAAGGCAGGTGAAGAGAGCCAGAGTATTAGGTACGGTGACAGTACCCCTCCCCTTAAGAACGCCCCCTGGCGTTCCCTGAAGACTCACCACGGATCTGATGAAACTGATCAATGAGAGAACGGTCCAGAACATCCCGAGCTGGGATCCAACATCTTTCCTCCGGACCATACCCCTTCCAGTCTACTAGATACTGATAACCTCTACCTCTCCTCCTCACATCCAGGAGACGGCGCACTGTGTATGTAAGTGCACCCTCAACCAGTCTGGGAGGCGGAGGAGCAGAGGCTAAGGGCTGCAGGGGGGAATCGAAGAACAGGTTTGATCTTAGACACATGAAAGACCGGGTGAATGTTCTTAAACTGGGGGCTTAATTTGAGTCGAACCGACAGTGGACTGAGCACCTTGACGATGGGAAAAGGTCCGATGAATTTGGGTCCCAATTTACGTGAGGGAAGTCTTAAAGGAATGTCTTTGGACGACAACCAGACTTTTTGACCACACACATAAAGAGGGGCACAGAACGGTGGCCGTCCGCAGATGCCTTGTTTCTATCGCCAGTCCGAATAAGGGCCTTTCTGGCGACCCTCCATGTCTGGAGGCATCTCTTAATGAACGAATGTGCGGAAGGAACAATGGCGTCTGGTTCTTGGGAAGGGAATAGAGGGGGCTGGTAGCCTAGGCAGCACTGGAAGGGAGATAACCCCGTAGACGAGACGGGAAGGGAGTTATGAGCATATTCGACCATGGTTAATTTGGAACACCAAGATGACGGTTCCCCTGACACAACGCAGGACCCTCTCCAGGTCCTGATTGGTTCGTTCGGCCTGGCCGTTGGTCTGTGGGTGGTATGCAGAAGAGAGGCTAGCAGTCGCCCCCAGCTGTCGGCAGAATTCTGCCCAAAACCTGGACACAAATTGGGGACCCCTGTCTGAAACTACGTCTACCGGGAGGCCATGAATACGGAATACATGGTTCAGAACAATGGCTGCTGTCTCCCTCGCTGAAGGTAATTTGGGGAGGGGAATAAAGTGTGCCACCTTTGAGAATCTGTCCACCACAGTGAGGACTACAGTGTTGCCACTCGATGGGGGTGATCCAGTGACAAAGTCCATCGCTATGTGTGACCAGGGTCGCAAAGGGACAGGCAGTGGCCGGAGAAGCCCTGCTGGGGGTCGATTAGAACTCTTAGCCACCGCACAGACCGGACAAGCCAACACAAACTCACGAGTGTCCCGTACTATCGAGGGCCACCAAAACCGCTGTTTAATTAACCCAATGGTGCGATCGGCTCCTGGGTGGCAGGCTAGCTTGGATGAGTGACCCCACTGTAAAACCCTGGTCCGGACTGACTCGGGCACATATAGCAGGTTACTAGGGCACTTGGTGGGTGTAACGATGGTACGAAGCGCTTTCTGGACTGCAGACTCTACCCCCCAAGTTACCCCTGCAACCACACGTTCAGGTGGCAGGACAGCAACCGGAGAGGTGGGTCTGGGTTCAACCTCACTTAAGCGTGACAGGGCATCTGCCTTACCATTCTTTGACCCCGGGCGATAGAAGATATGGAAGTCAAACCGGCCAAAGAATAAAGCCCAATGAGCCTGACGAGAATTAAGTCGTTTGGCGGACCTAATGTATTCTAAATTCTTATGGTCGGTCCAGACCACAAAAGGGACCCCCGACCCTTCTAGCCAGTGACGCCACTCACCCAACGCCAACCTGACGGCCAATAACTCCCTGTTCCCGATGTCGTAATTCCGTTCCGAAGGGGTTAATCGGTGGGAAAAGAAAGCACAAGGATGTATTCTGTCGTCCGATGATGATCGTTGGGACAAAATGGCCCCTACACCTACTTCCGACGCATCCACCTCCACCACAAACTGACGAGACGGGTCTGGGTTGACTAAAATGGGTGCCGAGATAAAGCACCTTTTTAATTCCGAAAAGGCAACTTGAACCTGAGGGGACCACTCAAATCGTTTGTGGATGGAGGTGAGATTCGTCAGAGGTAGTGCAATTTGGCTAAAATTTCGAATGAACCGCCTGTAAAAATTGGCAAACCCCAGAAACCGCTGGACCGCCTTGCGGCTGTCTGGGGTGGGCCAATCTGCAACAGCCTTTACCTTGGCCGGATCCATTCGCAATCCCTCGGGCGACAGAACAAACCCCAGGAACGAAACCGACTGTGTATGGAAGTCACACTTCTCCACCTTGGCGAATAGACGATTCTCCAGCAGCCGCTGAAGCACCCGCCTGACGTGCTGGACATGGTCCTGTTCATTCTGAGAAAAAATTAGAATGTCATCAAGATAGACAAACACAAAACGATTCACCATGTCCCTGAGCACGTCATTGACGAGTGCCTGGAAGACCGCCGGTGAATTGGAGAGCCCAAAGGGCATAACCAGATACTCAAAATGACCAGTAGGGGTGTTAAACGCGGTCTTCCATTCGTCCCCCGCCCTAATCCAAACTAGGTGGTAGGCGTTGCGGAGATCTAATTTAGTAAAGATGGTTGCCCCTTGCAGGAGATCAAAGGCCGATGACATCAGTGGCAATGGATAACGGTTCTTTACCGTGATGTCATTCAACCCCCGATAGTCAATGCAGGGGCGCAATGATCCATCTTTTTTCTCCACAAAAAAGAACCCTGCCCCAGCCGGAGAGGAAGAAGGACGTATGATACCTGCTGCTAGAGAATCGTGGATGTACTTCTCCATGGCCTCCCTCTCAGGTTTAGTCAGAGAGTATAGACGCCCCCTAGGTGGAGAAGCGCCAGGTAGCAGGTCAATAGCACAGTCGTACGGGCGGTGCGGAGGAAGTGATGAAGCCCGGGACTCACTGAATACCGCTCTCAAATCGTGGTAAACGACAGGTACGCCAGTCAAGCTCACCTCCTCCTGCAACATGGAATGAGAAGAAAGGGGAGAACATGCAGAGCCAAGACATTGAGACAAACAATAGGGACTCCAAGAAGATACAGAGCTTAGAGCCCAATCAATCTGAGGGTTGTGCTTGGCTAACCAGGAGTGACCCAACACTAGGGGAGCTGTGGGGGAGTGAATGAGGAGAAACTGTAACTGCTCCACATGATTGCCTGAAAGTGTGAGAGTGAGGGGGATGGTGCGGTGGGTTATAACAGCTAAGGGAGTGCCACAAAGTGTTTTGGCTGAAATGGGGTTATCCAAGGCGACCATGGAAATACCCAGCCGTTTGGCCAGGTCTAAGTCCATAAAGTCCCCTTCAGCACCGGAATCAATCAGGGCAGACACCTGCTTAACAATACCGTTAAGGTTTAACCAGGCTTGGAGCGACGCCCGACACCCCGGCAGTTCACGTGTGTTCGTGGTGCTCACCGTTAATCCGCCCTTAGAGGGCTTGCGCCGCCCTCTGATAGGGCACGAGGCCACTTGATGCCCCGCCTCCCCGCAGTAAAGGCAGAGGCGGTTGGAGATGCGGAAGCGTCGCTCCGTCGCTGACAAGCGAGCTCTTCCGATTTGCATCGGCTCCTCCTCCGAGAATTCGGGATGTTGTGACACGAGCACATCAAGCGCGCCGGTGTTCCTGGATGAAAACTCGTTGACTCCGCCTCTGCGATGACACGCCCTGAGCGCGAGCCGGTTATCCACGCGGATGGCGAGATCGACGAGTCCATCAAAACTGGAGGGCAGCTCGAGCGAGAAAATCTCGTCCTTAATGTACTCTGCCAAGCCGTGAAGGAAGTGGTCCCATTGAGCCTTGGCGTTCCAGCCGCTGCTCGCCGCCAGGGTGCGGAATTCGATGGAATAGTTCGCCACCGATCGGTCCACTTGTTGAAGCGCCACAAGCGCTCTCGCCGTCTCTGTCTGCAGCGGGGAACGGTCGAACACCTTCTTGAGTTCGTTGGAGAAGGCTTCGAAGGACTTGCAGCATTCATTCTTGTTGTCCCACATTGCCGTTCCCCATTCTCTAGCCCGACCAATCAGGAGAGTTATGGTGAAGGCTACCTTGGAAGTCTCTGTGGGAAAGCAAGACGGCTGGAGCGAGAAGGTGAGGGAACACTGGGACAGAAAAGATCGACAAGAGTCGGGCTCACCAGAGTAGGCAGCAGGTGGGTTTAGACGAGGTTCGGCCTGACGTGAAGTGGTTACTCCCTGCTCCAATGAAGCAGCCGCTGGAGGATCCGGAAGAGCTGCTGGAGGGTTCGGGAGGGCTGCTGGAGGATTCGAGAGAGTGAGCTGCAGCTGATTAAAGCGATCGGCGAGCGCCGCTAGTTGTCGGGACATCTCCGTAAACGCTTGGTGGGAGGCCGCGATTTCCTCCTGTTGTCGGCCCAGCAATGCGCCTTGTTGGGTGAGCGCTTGGTGAATATCAACGTCTTCTGCTGAGTTCATGCTGGTCAGTATGTTCCTGTCACGGTCAAAGAAGAGGTGAACTCAATTGCAGAAAACACAAAGTCTTTATTTGAGGTGAGCGTCTCAGGAAAAGCAAAAATCAAAAACTCTGTAGTAAACGCTGAGGAAGCACCAAGGAAAACCTTCAAGACAACGGGATGCTTGATCACTGGTAGTCCTGGACACAAATACAGGGTGAGTAAAATGATGCATCACACAGACATACGATCGACAACATACTGACAAACCTGCAGGGAAATGACATGCTATAAATAGGAACACAGGAAATGAGAGGCAGGTGAAATGAATTAGCTAAAATGATCTGTGCTCCTGTGACTGAAAATAAAAGCAGGTAAAGAGAGGTAATCTGTAACACAAGGCAGGTGAAGAGAGCCAGAGTATCAGGTACGGTGACAAAAATGAGAAAAAAATAACCGTATAACTCTAAAATACACAACTAACAGAGAAAAAAATGACACCAGAAATTGGATTATAAATAAGATCTCAACATCTTTATTTCAATGTACCATTAAGTGAGTGTACTCTTGCACTGCAGATATCTTCTCCAATGTTCCTCAACAGTTTCTGATTTCTAGGATTCATCCCTCTACTCAGCTCTTCTTCAGAATCTGTGTGCTGTATAAAAATGCCAAACAATAAAAAATCTTTACATTACAAAATCTAAAACACTAAAGCTGAAAAACATAAACACAACATGTACACCAAATCTTTTTTACCTATAAATAATTACTTGCGTGATGGCAGTGCTTCAACTTTTAGTGTTTTATAAGAATCCGTTGATTGGTTGTAATGAAACTTGCAGCTCCGCTTAATTTATCAACACCAAATGCCCCACACTGCTTGAATTAATTATATGAAGAAAAGAAAACATAAAGCCAAAACATATTTAATAAATAGTGATTATTCTGATCTTAATTGTGTACACTAACTCTTTGAAATATAAATATAGTGAAATCTTTCAAAATCATTTGTCTACTGTTGCTTAAACTCAAAACAAATACTGTTGCTTTGTCTTTTGTTTACAGAATGCATATGACAGGATATATTTGGGAAAAACTCACCTGAAGTAAGTCAGCCTTCCTCTGGGAATCTGCTGCAACCTTTAGAATGAGAAAATGGCATTTTTGTGATTTTTTTGTAAATATTTTTTTCTTAAATATTAGTCTATTGTAAACATACAAAACAAAAATGCATAAAAAGAAATGCATAATAAAATCTCACCTGTTGTGAGCCAAGCTGGCCTCTGGGAATGTGCTGCAACTTTTAGAATGAGAAAATTTAAGATTTGGGTAAATTTTAAATATCTGGTTTTAAATATTTTACTACTGTACATTTACAGTGCATCTGGAAAGTATTACTGTAATAGCGCTTCACTTTTTCCACAATTTTAATGTTACAGCCTTACTCCAAAATAGATAAAATTCATTTACTTCCTCAAAATTTTACACACAATATCCCATAAGGAAAATGTGAAATATATATATTTTTTTAATTATTGCAAATTTATTATAAATAAAAAAAGCTGAAAAGGATTTAGTTCTGGGCTCTGGTTGGGCCACTCAAGGACATTCACCGAGTTGTTGTGAAGCCACTCCGTTGATATTTAGGCGGTGTGCTTTGGGTCATTGTCCTGCTGGAAGATCACCCCAGTCTGAGGTCAAGAGCACTCTGAAGCAGGTTTTCATTCAGGATGTCTCTGTACATTGCTGCATTCAACTTTCCCTCTATCCTGACTAGTCTTCCAGTTCCTGCTGCTGAAAAACATCCCCACAGCATGATGCTGCCACCACCATGCTTCACTGTAGTGATGGTATTAGCCTGGTGATGAGAGGTGCCTGGTTTTCTCCAAACGTAACGCCTGGCATTCACTCCAAAGAGTTAAATTTTAGTCTCATCAGACCGGAGAATTTTGATTCTTATGGTCTGAGAGTCCTTCAGATGCCTTTTGGCAAATTCCAGTAGGGGAGTGGCTTCCGTCTGGCCACTTTACCATACAGGCCTGATTGGTGGATTGCTGCACAGATGGTTGTCCTTCTGTAAGGTTCTCCTCTCTCCACAAAAGAATGCTGGAGCTCAGACACAGTGACCATCGGGTTATTGATCACCTCCCTGACTAAGGCCCTTCTCCCCCGATCACTCAGCTTAGATGGCCGGCCAGCTTTAGGAAGAGTCCTGGTGGTTCCAAACATCTTCCACTTACAGATAATGGAGGCCACTGTGCTCATTGGAACTTTCAGAGCAGCACAATTGTTTTTGTAACCTTCCCCAGCCTTTTGCCCCAAGGCAATCCTGTCTCGAAGGTCTACAGACAATTGCTTTGTCTTCATGCTTGGTTTGTGCTTTGACAAACACTGTCAACCTTGGGACTTAATATAGACAGGTGTATGTCTTTTTTAAATCATGTCCAATCAACTGAATTTACCACAGGTGAACTCCAATTAAGTTGCTGAAACATCTCAAGAATGATCAGTGGAAACAGAATGTACCTGAGCTCAATTTAGAGCTTCACGGCAAAGGCTGTGAATACTTAAGTACATGTGATTTTTTATTTTAATAAATTTGCAACAATCTCAAAAACTCTTTTTTCACATTGTCATTATGGGGTATTGTGTATAGAATTTGAGGAAATAGATTAATCCATCTTGGAATAAGGCTGTAACATAAAAAAATGTGGAAAAAGTGAAGCGATATGAATACTTTTCGGATGCACTGTATAAATGGAAATACTGGTAAAATATCACATTTAATAAGTCAGTCTGCTCTCTGGGAACAACCTTTAAAATGAGAAAAGTACATTTAAGTAAATTACTGTTGACATTTTCCCAAAATATTTTCTACTGTATATAAATGAGATATAATAAAATCTATATAAAATAGATTAGTCAGGGAACTAGAAAAGTAATATTTCTATACACATATTGAGACATTGCAAATTTAAACAAACTTTGCTAAGCTTTATAAATGTGGCAAAACTCCACATGTATTAGCAAAGGCCTAATCTGTATTAGAAACATTTATACTGGGAACAATACATTGGCATTCAGTTCATATATGTCATTTTACAAGTTATAACACAAATCTGAAAAAGCATTACTTACAAAATGTGATAATTGAACAATTAAAAAATTCGGTGAAAAATATCTCATGTGTCTGACTTCTTCTGGTGTTTAACTGGCAGTTGGTAATCTGACTTAATGGTGCATATTCCACCACCTGCTGGATTGGAAGAATGGGGCACAATTTAAAGAATTGCTGGTTCACCATATGTTTTTAAGTTGAGTCGACAAACACTCTATTACAGACTAGTTGAGACACCAAAAACTTGCCAGGTTAAGTTGAATTACCAACTTTGTTGTTTCAATTTACAAAATCATGTTGAAAAAACTAAAATACAGAATATTTTTTAGTGTGGGCTGTAAAGGCTCCACCTTCTTTCAGAAAGGGGGCGGGGAGAAGCAGTTTAAAGCATTTAAAAAGACACAAAAATTGAATTTATGCTTCCACTTGAAATAAATGATTCTTCCATATGATCAGCTGAAACTTCACAGACACATTCTGGGTGCACCTGAGACATATAGGGCATACATAATTTTATGATAATAAGCTTTACAGAATTAAATTGTGTGTTTGTTTTTTCTCCCATAAAATAGTCTCGTTTAAATGAACTGGAAGTAAGGTTTGTGGGTTTAATAATGAAAACACATGTTCTGTACACCCAAGGGATTAAACCGAGAAACAGATCTGCTAATGGCTGCTGTCTCTACAACAGCTGTGTGTGTGTATTGGGACATGCGTGTGTGTTTCAGCTGTATTTCAGTTTCACTCTTGTGTCCAAACTCTCATCCCTATATCCTTATCTTCTCTAATCCATTGGGACTCAAGCTGTCGATGGGATTCCCCTTCTGACCTCGGCATTATTGTCCAGCTCTTCCCGTGAGGTCTTCCTCAATCCCAAATGAAAGCTCTGATCTTTACTACGATCAGCAGATTCAAGCACTTCACCAGTCTATCTCTCGTCCTGGAGTCTCTCCATTTTGTGACCTTTCTCACTCAGCTTTCTTCTGCCGACTCTCCATAATAATCTATTGCAGCCACTGGCCTCCTACCAGGGTAAGACGGCTTCCCTGCTGAGATGCGCGTGGTAGATTATATTACATGATGAAGAAATATCACGCCATTGAAGATTGAACCTGATATCTTTGACTTGCGTGCACACACACATCTAAAAAAAATGTGTGAAGGGAAGTGAACCAGACTTATTTCTTCTGTAATAGAATGCAATGATAATCAATGTCAATGAAGCTATTTTCAAACTGTAGATTAACAAGCGGTTCATGATTTAAAAGTTGTTATTTTTAAATTGTTGGTTTTTTTTTTCTCTAGTGTTGAAGTCATTGTAGCTCAGTATGCAGAAATAAAATGAACTAGTTGGTGGGTTTTATTAGATGTGACTTGATTGAATTAAATTGTGATGTATATTTGACTGAAATGGGTTCTCATATGAAAAAAAAGAAAGTTAGTGTAATGTGAAGTGCAAATGTGAAGGCAAGCAACGGTCAATACAGGTGCAAACAGATGTAAACAGGTAAATCCAAAGTTGTGGTCAATAAACAGGCGGGTGGTCAAAGGCAGGCAGCAGACAAGAATATACAATGAAACAAATTGAGGGTCAAACACGGCAAGACAAGGCAAAGGAAACCGCACCGTAATGTTCACAATCAGCATAACAAGACTAGCAAAGTCTGTGTGTTAAGCCGCGGTCACACTGGAGTTTTCCCTCCATAGACTTCCATTCATACGCACGCGAATGCGTCAGACCGGAAACGCAGGGTCATGCGTCGAGTTTCGCAGGTTGCTGAAGTGCAAAGTTCAAGCTTGGTGAACTCTGACCTGCGAAATCACATCACTTGACTGCGTGAGACCCATCCAGGATAAAAACATGACCTCTCTAAACAGAAATTTAAAACATGGAGCAATCGCTTGCTTTTTAAATGTCTAATCATCTTGTTTAATCCCGCCCCTTTTCGCAGCGCCGTACGACAGAATTTCGCAAGCTCAAACTCTAGTGTAACTTCGGCTTTAGTGTCCTGTATAAAAAGTCCAACTAATCAGTCTTTGAGCAGCTTCAGCTGTATGAGTTAGCAATCAGCCAGGATTAAGAACCGGTGTGTGTGTGTACAGTGCATGACTGGAGCTTGTAGTCCATATAATGGCGGATTGTAGTGCTATGCGATACTGTGTGTTTACCAGTGATCTGCAGAGGCTGGATCGCTGGTGATCGTGACAGTTAGGCTTGATTTGTCTATTGTAAATTTCTTTCTTTGATCATGTTAATTTTATGACGATGCATTATGCAGTTAGCACAATTTTGAGACAGATTATTTGCTAGTTTTATTGAACATCTTATACCATAACAAAGTGTGCATTAGTACCTTTACTGTATATACAGTTGAAGTCAGAATTTAAAGCCCCCAATGAATTATAACCCCCCCGTTTATTTTTTCCCCAATTTCTGTTTAACGGAGAGAAGATTTTTTCAACACATTTCTAAACATAATAGTTTTAATAACTCATTTCTAATAACTGATTTATTTGATCTTTGCATGTTGACAGTAAATAATATTTTACTAGATAGTTTTCAAGACACTTTTATACAGCTTAAAGTGACACTTAAAGGCTTAACTAGATTATTCGGTTAACTAGGTAGGTTAGGATAATTAGGCAAGTTATTGTATAACGATGGTTTGTTCTGTAGACTATCGAAAAAAAAAATAGCTTAAAGGGGCTAATAATTTTTTTAACCTTAAAATGCTTTTAAAAAAATTAAAAACTGCTTTTATTCTAGCCAAAATACAAAAAAATAAGACTTTCTCCAGAAGAAAAAAATATTATCAAACATACTGTGATTTCCTTGCTCTGTTAAACATAATTTGGGAAATATTTAAAAAAGAAAAAAAAAATTCAAAGGATGGCTAATAATTCTGACTTCAGCTGTACATTTTAATGGTAAATAAGATGCAAATATATTCTTTTAAGAATACTACTCCTGTTTTTTGCACTTTTTGTAAAGTGTAAAGTGCAATGTGCAATATACAGCAGAGAATGTCATTTTTTTATGTTTATGATCATAAAAATATATTATGCAAATATTAATGAATAAAAATAAAACCTATAAAACAAGAACACACTTAAAATGATGAATATGCCTCTGATTACAATGACTGGACAGTGATTGTTTTTTTTATTAGAAAAATATGTCATTTAAGAGTAAGGGAACGTTATTTTAATTAAAGATTACAAGGACACATAAATTAAGATGAAATAAGGATGTGCATGGATACATTATTTATAAGAAATCTTTTATAAGTCTATTTGTCTTGCATAATTCAGCTTATTGACCCCTGTATTTTTGTCTGGATACATTAATTTATTCAAAAGTACATTAAAAATGCAGTATTAATGCTGTGACTTGAAGACCTCTTTAGTGATGAGAATGTTTTAAATTACAATTAATTGTTATATTTTTAGAGCCATAAAATCAAGAATGTCAAGGATGAAATTTGACAAACCCCTGTAAAGGTACGTATCGTGTAGCTTTGAATTAGAACGACACAATATCATATTTTCTTGGAAAAAACTACTCAAGTTATTTTTGTTTTATTTACTTTGAAGGAAAAAAAATGCTAGAACTGAACTTTTTCTTGACGGTTACACCATATGACATTTTCAAAATGATTGTATAAACTCTCTTAAAATTGCTATACAAGTTCTTCAAAACCACTCTAAACCAACATGAATACAAAGATTACATTCCTAAGAGTTTGACACGTGTATTAAAAACTCGATTTTAAAAAAGATTATTACTTTACCTTATCTTTGAGCTTCTCTGAATCGGGGCAGTTTGGCAGGATTGCGCCCACTCTCTCTGAAAATGAGTAGTGACCTTGCAGGTAACTTTCTGAGCGTTTCTCAGTACTTTACTTCACCGCCTCCTCCCGATCTGTCTGCCTTACAGAAATGGGATAAGCAAGTCGTTTTAACTGCTAGAAGCTAAAAATGTGGGAGAGATGATGATAGCGGAGTACAGATCAGATCAGTTTAATTCACTAGTGCACCTAATAAACACACATTAACTTATAGTGCGATTTTAATTGGATTCTTAATTAAAAGTATGCTTCCTCTGGATTTGAACTTGACACCTTTTTTTACTCATTACCAGCATTTACAGCTCTGTATTAGTGGGCACTGTCATGTAACACTATTGATAATTTCTGTGACATTATTAAAATGTTGCTGTTCATTTGAGCCATACAACACAGCAATAACGCACACATCATGGTCACAACAGCGGAATGAACTGCAACTTATCCAGCATGTTTTACACAGCGGATGCCCTTCCAGCTGCAACCCATCACTGGGAAACATCCATACACACTCAATCACACACATACGCTACGGACAAATTATCTCACCCAATTCACCTACAGCACATGTCTTTGTACTGTGGGGGAAACCAGCAAACCTTACGTGAACACTGGGAGAACATGCAAACTCCACACAGAAATGCCAACTGACCCAGCCGAGACTCGAACCAGCAACCTTTTTTGCTGTGATTTGATTGTGCTAACCACTGCGCCACCTATATATATATATATATATATATATATATATATATATATATATTATATATATATATATTAAGGGTGTAACGATACGCGTATTCATATTGAACCGTTCGGTACGAGGCTTTCGGTTCGGTACGCATACGAACCGAACGATTCAGACAAATATCTAAAAAGATAAAAGGCAATAAGTGTACAGAATATAATGTTTTCAGTGCAACAATGCTCAACAAGGCATCCCATGACGTGACAGGCAACATCTGCCTTCCCCGCCCACCTCCAAACACTACTCTTGTCAGGTACACACCTGCACTCAGGGTCGGAGTAAGCTCAACTGACGCTCAAACCGAAAGTTATGCCGCTTTCAATCCGAAAAAGCGGCGGAGCTGGGTGTTGAGATGATGCGGGGTTTGTCGCGGACGAAAGCGAAGACCAAGGGGCGCTGAGATGATGCAGGGTTTGTTGCGGACGAAAGCGAAAAGGTGGAAACGCGCCGCGGACTGACTGCACTATAGCTAGAAAAATGGCTAGTAACATTAATGTAATCCTCCTATAACCAACAGCGGGTCTGACGTTTGGGAGCACTTTGGTTTCCCTGTAGACCTTAATCGGTAGTGGAAATTTCGGGTTTTAAGAAAATGTTAAATGTAATTCCTTCATAAGCCCATTTCAGTCAGATAATAATTCCTGCTTTCAGATCCCCTGAAATGGCAGTTGACGGTCAAATCAAGCAGATCTCGGTTATATCCACATGTGCTGCCGTTAATCCGCGAGTCAGGTAATCAAAAAATAGGTCAAATGATATTTAAGTATAAGTGGGTCACGCGTGGGTAAGATTAATTATTGGTGATGCAAACTTTAACTATTTACTCTAAAATATTAAGGTGTTTTAAGCAATCTTAACAGACTGGCACAAATATGCTTTCATTTCAAAAAATCGCTCCTCACGGCTATATGCGGTGAACATCTCCGTTCTCACAGGTTTCTGAGTTTTCTCATGATCAATCACTTTCAGTCTGAGAACATGTTCAGTGCTGCGAATTTTGTTAAGCCTGTCCTGCAACATTGTGGTTAAATTACTTGATTTAATAGAGGATAACGTGTATTGAGGAGGATATAGGCAAAGATATTGCAGAGAGCTGAGACCTATGACGACTTTAAAGACAATATTTAGCTTGTTTTGCATTAATGTAGATATATTACATGTTTTAATTACATTATTGAATAAAATGAATAGCATTATTATTTTTAATCATCATCATTAATAATAAATAAACTAAAAATAATGACAACTTAAGGTGTTCACATCAACATGACCGGTACTTTCGGACTTCAGCACCACGCGTCTTTAGCATGAATTGAAATAGACTTTCCCTCCTAAAGGAAAAAATACAATAATTTTTTTAATTGCAATGCGATTATAGTCATGTATTCGTAATTTCACATAAATCAGCATGCGAAAATTTTATTATTTCCATTGCGCTCTCTCTCACTCAACAGCAGTTCTCGCACGCTGGCACTACCATACACAGCCACATCTCGTAGCAATTAATTTGCAACTTTGTTGCATAAAAAATAGGCTAAAAAACTAAATTAATTAACAATAAATTATATAAAATTATTTGTAAAATGAAACTACAGAAAAAAGAAAATGAAAAGAACTGAAACCAGCTCAAATGTTCTGTTCTGGAATAACAGGTGTTGCGATCAAATTAATTCGATGGAATGATAAACACAGACAGGCGCATTTTTCAGAAAATAGACTAGCCTATTTTATTTAATTTAAAAATATGTTAGGCCTATATTTATTTTATAGGCTATAATTTTTTTTTAATAGCCTATATTAAATTACCATTAATTTTGGCTTTAACAAATTATTAAACAGATTATTAATAACTTATCAAAAAACACTTTACTGAGCTCAGTGTCGGCCGTCCCCGGATAAAGTCCAACCTTTCTTAAATTTCTTGAAGCTTAGTGGCATTGTAGAGGTCCAATTTACTGTTGTTTGATTTAAATTATAGCCTATATATGCGCCAATAAACAAGTCAAAGGAATGAATGAATTAATAAAATGATTCTTAAATGTCGATATTGTTTTTACTCAAAAAAATAACAAATGTTTTATAAAAATAAAATGAGCAATTTTCATAATTTATATGATTCAGTTACATATAAGTTGGACATTTATGGGGCCATGTAACATGTTTTTGTGTTTGTTTGTTTTTTGTTCTCTGTGATCTTTAATATATACTGGGTAGCTACGCAAAATATTTTCTAAAATGTCAAGCAGGAATTTGTCAATAGCTTTAATTATGAAGACAAAAAAATATTAAAAATAACAAAATAAAATGATAAAAAAATACAAAGATAAAAACAGCAGCATTTTGCTAGATATAATAGTCCTTTATATGCTTTAAATCCTGCCTATGTGTTGTTTCATATTCGTATTTATTTAACTTGATGCATTAGTTATTTAATGTTTGAATGCTGAAAGAAATAACAGCCGTCGTTTAAATCCTTATTTACCATCAAAAATGTAGTATATTTTATATTATAATCAACTTTTGATCTAAAACCGCTGTGTAATTTAATTAATTGTTAAAAATGAAATAGTTTTATGGCATAACAGTGTTTAGTTGCTTTCGCTTTCGTTCTTCACGGAAGCTGTACAGAGTGTGCCGCATTTACCTCTGACGTGGCTACTCAGCCTGTAGCCTAGTTTGGGATTTTTTCGTTGTGACGATTAAGCAAGGATCATAATGCATTGCATATTTGGCTCATTCTTCAGTAGCCTCAACACAGGCTGGTAGCCTAGATTTAAACGGATCTTTATAAGAATGAGCGATTAATATATTAATTGATCGTTAATTTAAATGATCATTCATCACGGGATTTTGTAGAAACTGACATACCTAGTTCAAAGTAAAAAAAAAAGAAAGAAAGATCATGCTTTTATAATGTTAGTTCCCCTTCGGGAGGGGAACTTCAATGCTATGTGGAAAAACTTCCACTATGGGGATTTCGTCAGAATCCAATCATCTGAAAGAGTATAAAAACGGGGCCAATGAAATGCCAATGAGTTGGCAGCGTCAGCGTGCACAGCTGTCTTGAATGACAATCAGCCTGGCATAAAAGGCTAGCATGTGCTCAGCAACGCCATCCTTTTCGCTTTCAGAGCCTTTCACGAGCTTCTGAGAGAGTCTATGAGGGTATCTCCAACCTGTGTCTACAGAGAGAGATCGAGAAGCAGCTTCTCCCGGTCCAGAGCGTGTATACGCAGTGGCAGATGGTCGAGCTGGGTTGTTCTCCTTGCCTGGCGTCCTTTGGGTCCGGTCCTCCAAGAGCGGTATGTATATAGGAAGCAAGTTTCCTAAAAGAGCAACACGGTTGTGCAGCGCGTCTTTTTCAAGACGTCGCTCCGACCGTGCGTTTCTGGTTGCGGTGGTTTCCTGTCCCCGGATGATGGGCACGAGCACTGCGTTTCCATGTCTGGGGGTCCAGCATGTTGATGCGGTGCTCGCGGGCAGTGCATGCCATCATTATGATGTCATGTCTGCTGCGCAGTTAAGATCGCGGCTCGCTCTTGCAAAAGAGCGACCCACCCCAGTTGTCCCCGCACTGCGGTTGGCACCGGGCAGATCTGAGGGTTTCAGTGGGAGTAATCCGCCGCCCTCGGGCTCGCGGACCTCTCGCTCCTCCACGCGCTCCATCCAAGCTTCAGGTGAGAGAAGCGCTCCATCCTCGGGTGGTCGCCTCTCACTTGATGACACCGAGGATCAGATGTCCATCGCTGCATCGGAGGATGGGCTGTCATTGTCTGATGAGGATGCGAAACCCGCTCGCTCCCTCCCTCCGGGGTGGAGAGCACGGTGTTGGCATCTAAAAGCAGACATGAGGGCCGTGCTTTCCCGGCTGTTTCGGCCGTGGGTCTGGTGATGGTTTATCCCCAGACCCCGCGGCCGGACCGACTAGATGGGTGTTATGTGGAGGATATAAGAAGGCAAGACCTTCTAAGCCTTCCGTCCCCTTCTTCCCGGAAAGTGGCGCATTAAGCTCACGCGGTCTTGGAGGGCGACTTTTTTCTGCCCGATCTGCGTGCGCTTTCATCCTCACCATCCTTGGAGTGTTGGTTGTCATCTTCTGATGAGGATTCGAACCTGCTCTTTCCTCCGGGATGATTGGGCGTGGCGTCGAATCCAGACAGCAGACTTTGCAGCCGTGCTTCCCAGGCTGTTTCGGCCGTGGGTCTGGAGATGGTTTATCCCCCAGCCCCGCGGACGGAACCGACTAGAGGGGTGTGATGTGGAGGAGATAAAGAAGGCAAGACCTTCTAAGCCTCCAGTCCCCTTCTTCCTGGATGTGCACAGGAAGCCCACGCAGTGCGCTGCGTGCGCCTCCGCCCTCACCATGCATGCTACGGCCACCTACCAGCGCTCCCTAGCGCAGGCGCTGGCCCAGCTGCGCGGGGATGGTTCCGACCCAGGACTGAGCATGAGCTCCGCACAGCTATCGACTGAAGTCGGCTGTGTGTGCCCCAGGGAAGGACGATGGTCACATTAGTGGCCCAGGAACGCCACCACGGGCCTAAACCTGGTGATCTGCGTGATGCTGACAAAGTTCGCTTTCTTAGCTCACCCATATCCCAGGCTGGCCTGTTCGGCGGACACCGTCAGTGAATTTGCCCAGGAATTCACGCCGGTGAGCGAGCAGTCGGAGGCGATGGGTAATACCATCTCTCGGCGGGACTCGTAAAACCCGCTCCTCCCCGCCGAGCCATCCACATCCACTGCTTCACGCCGAGAGCAGCCCCGCCTGCGGCTTTGCTCGGTCGCCCCCGCCTGCGCCTCTGGCCAAGCGGCTGCGCCGAGCATCTCGCAGGCAACCAGCGCTCCCGCCCCAGGGCGCCGCTAAGTTCGGTAAACGAACCGCGGAAGCGTCCCTGAGACGGGCCATCTGGAGAGGGAGGAAATTTGCTCTTTCCCCGCTGGAGGGCGGGGCTCTTCTTCTAAACAGCGTTAAAAAACGCTATCAAAACCTCAGAGAAAGAGCATTTTTTCCCTTCCAACGGATGTGACAGCCCGAACACTGCCAGTCTGGGACGCTATCTTTCCAGCTCGCAGGATCGGTGCACTTCGGCCAGTGGCTCGCGGAGCGAGAGAGAACGGTCTCCTTTCTCTCCCCCTCCCAGCCCCACCTCCGGAGTACGGGTGCGAGACAAGAGTGAAGCTCTTGCCTCCTGCTCTTCTGTGGGACCCCAGTGCTTCCCGGTTGAGCCCACCCACTCCGCGCTGCCCCACCGCTGGTACGTCAGCGATCGTGCGGACGAAGCCACTTGCGAGGGCTCTGCCTGCCTGGTTAGCGCGGGCCAGCCCATCGCAATGGCTCATCCGCGCGATCAGACTCGGCTACGCGATTCAGTTCGCGAACGGCCTCCCAAGTTCACGGGTGTGTATTTCACCAGGGTCAGCCCTGCGTCCGCCCCTGTCTTGCGAGAGGAGATTGCTGTCCTCCTGGCGAAGGATGCAATCGAACCGGTCCCTCCAGCCGGGATGGAGAGCGGGTTTACAGCCCGCACTTCATCGTACCCAAAAAGAGCGGTGGGCTACGGCCAATCCTTGATCTGCGCTTTTTTGAACCGCTGGCTTCACAAGCTGCCGTTCAGAAAGCTTACGCAGAAGCGCACCCTCCGGAGCGTTCGTCCTCGGGATTGGTCTGCAGCAGTAGACCTGAAAGGACGCATACTTTCATGTCCTCCATACTTCCACGCCACCGTCAGTTTCCTGCGGTTTGCGTCTGAAGTCGAGCCTGGCGGTACAAGTCCTCCCTTTTTGGCTCTCTCTGTCTCCGCGGGTTTTCACCAAGCTCGCGGAGGGTGCCCCAGCTTCGGCTTGCGGGCATCCGCATACTCAATTGTTTCAAGCGACTGGCTGATTTCAGCGCGCTCGCGGGATTAATTGATTACGCACAGAGACAGGGTGTTTCGGCACTTCGACCAATTGGGGTTTCAGGTCAACCGAGAAAAGAGCAGCCTCGCCCCCGTGCAGAGCAACTCTTTTCTCGGGTTGGAGCTGGACTCGATCACCATGACGGCGCGCCTCCCCCGAGAGCGCGCCGGGACTGATGCTGGCCTGTCTGAGAGAGTTCGACAGGAAAATGTGGTCCCACTGATATTATTTCAGAGGCTCCTGGAGCATATGACATCCGCAGACCGCGGTCTCGCCGCTCGGATGCTCCATATGAGACCACTTCAGCATTTGCTTCACGAGTCTGGTCCCCTAGACGCGCATGGCACGCGAGCGCGCACCGGGTGACTGTCACTCCGCTTGTCGCCGCGCCCTCAGCCTCTGGATGGACCCTGTGTTCTACAGGCCCGCGGGCCCTCTAGAACAAGCGTCCAGGCATGTCGTCGTTTGACGGGATGCTTCCAGTTCACGCTGGGGGGGCCGTGTGTTGCGGGCAGTCAGCTGTGGTTCCGTGGTAGGAAACTGGTTGCATTGGCATCTTAACTGCCTGGAGCTGTTGGCAGTGTATCTCACGCTGCAAAAAGCACCGTTTTTTTCCGGTGTTAGAAGGGAAACACGTGCTTGGTCAGGACGAACAGCATGGTGGCGATGGGTTGTATATCAACCGCAAAGTGGAGAATATTCGCTGGTCGCCGCATGTCTCAGCTCGCTCGCCGTCTGCTCCCCCGGATAAGGCATACGCGGCGCAATCGCTGCATTCCATTTTTTCCCCGCCGAGCTCAACCGTGCAGCCGCTGCGCTCTCACGGCAGTTCGCCTGGGAGAATGGAGGCTCCACCCCCGACTGTCCAGCTGTTATGGGTGCGTTCTGCGCACTGGCTACACAGCTGGCCCCGGGGCGTGCGTAATACGCATTTCTCCAGTGAGCCTACTCGCACAGATGCTGTGTAAAGTCAGGGAGGACGAGGAACAGGTCTATGCATTGCGCCTCTCAGGCCCAATCAAACCTGTATTCTAGCTCTCTCCTCGTGATGGCCCCTCCCTGGCATGTCCCATGGAAGAAACTTCTTCTTTGGGGA
This sequence comes from Danio kyathit, assembly GCA_903798195.1. Classification (NCBI taxonomy): domain Eukaryota; kingdom Metazoa; phylum Chordata; class Actinopteri; order Cypriniformes; family Danionidae; genus Danio; species Danio kyathit. Next base: position 13,508,818 of record LR812533.1, on the reverse strand, counting down.
CAGGCACCGTTTGGCACCGCGGCCCAGTTCTATGGACATCACGTGTGGCCCATAGATGGAGCTCGGAGGGACTTAGGTGACCTACCGTTAGGTGGTTAACACCATCACTCAGGCCTAGAGCACCCTCTATGAGGCATGCCTATGCCCTGATGTGGAGTCTATTCGCTGTGTGGTGTACTTCCTCCGAGAAGGAAACCCCAAACATGCCAGATCAGTGTGATGCTATCCTCCTTCAGTTGGCTGGAGCCAAGGCTTGTCCCCTCCGCACTGAGGGGTTGGCGTGGCGATATCCCCCGCTCTGAGGATGCGGCGATGGCGGGGCGCTGGGAAAGCATCGCCTCATCAATCCAGTCCCCAGAGGCGCGAGACGTGGATATATATCCTGGTCCCCTCTCTTACCCATTTGAAGATCTCTCTTAGGAGAGGTCTGCTCGATCACTCGACTCAGTATCTATATGATTCCTGTCCAGGTAGACAGCTCTGCTGGTCGCGTTGGCATCGGTCAACATGGGCGGGTATCTGGAGGCATTTTCGGTCAGCGAATGTGCCAGCGTTTTGGGCCGGCCCCACTCTCACGTTTACCTGAGACCCCGGCCCACCTAGGTGCCCTAGGTTCCTACAGCGCTCGTTTAGACATGGAGTGAACCTGCAAGCGCTGCCCACGGAGGAGGCAGACCCAGCCCCTTTATTGCGGGTGTCCTGTTCGCGCTTGCGTATTATAAACGGACCGTACTCAGAGCTTTAAATCCTCTGAGCAGCTCTTATATGTTACGGTGGATTGGCAGATGGGAAGTGCCATATCTAAACAGAGGTTGGCCCACTGAACAGTGAATGCCATCTCCCTCGCTCATCGAGCTAGGGCGAGCCGTGTCCCCCACTCGGAGCGCGCTCCACTCGGAGCTCCCCGCTGGCGATCCCATTCGCTCACTCAGCCACGATGTAGTCCCCAAGTTCCCCCCTCCTAGGCGGGCTCGTGTCTTCCTCCCCGCTAACCACCTCTTCATATGTGCACTCCCCCTTCTCAGGCTAGTCCATATGCTATTTTGCCACCAGTTCTCCCCCTCCGGGCAGCAGGGTGACCTCCGCAGCGTCCTCCCTTCGGGAACTGAACGCTTTCCCAACGTACTGTCGTATTTAAAATTCCTAGAAAACTACTAGGTGTATTTTACGACTCCCCGAAAATATATCTAAACCAGAAAAGGTAAGTAAGGTAAGTAAGGGCCAGGGGACACGTTGGAGGACTGTGTCTCCAGCGATGTAGGTGCGCTCGTACTGCTGCGTGGCGCGCCCCTCACTGGAGACATGGTAAGGTTCTTTCGTTGTGGCGCTTTCCATAAATTTCCCCATAGTGGAAGTTTTTCCACATAGCATTGAAGTTCCCCTCCCGAAGGGGAACGCTCTGGTTACTAAAGTAACCCTCGTTCCCGAGGGGGGGAACGGAAATGCTATGTTCCTTCGCCACAATGATTGTCCCTTAGCTGTTGAGTGTGAAAGCCTCTTCAGCTAGAAAAGGATGGCGTTGCTGAGCACATGCTAGCCTTTTATGCCAGGCTGATTGTCATTCAAGACAGCTGTGCACGCTGACGCTGCCAACTCATTGGCATTTCATTGGCCCGTTTTTATACTCTTTCAGATGATTGGATTCTGACGAAATCCCCATAGTGGAAGTTTTTCCACATAGCATTTCCGTTCCCCCCCCTCGGGGAACGAGGGTACTTTAGTAACCAGAGCGTTTTCATACAATAAAAGATTTCAATCAGAGAAATCCTCTGGCTTTTTTCTTTTTTTTTTGCTGTATCGAAAACATACCGAACCGTGACACCACTGTGTCATATCGAACCGAACCGTGATTTTTGTGAACCGTTACACCACATATATATATATGTCTGGTTCTCGAATCTGATTGGCTAATAGCAGTGCAATATTCTGCAATATCAGAACTCCTACAGCCTCCTCACCCTTCTGTGTCACTCCGCCAAGTAGAGTGATAGCAGATGAATAATCTAACTACAGTTTAAAAAATATTGCAGCTGTTGGACAACAATGTAGTTTTGAAGCTTTTTTAGGCGAAATGTAGTTGTTTAGATCACAACTATGCAGTTTATTTATAAGGATAGTTTGTATTTTAAATATTATAATTTTGGAGATACAGCACTATCCACAAGATGGCGACAGAGACCGCATAATAAGCTCTTAGTGGAGGAAAAACCTAGTGTAATTTAAACTACAGCTGATTAAATCATTATAAAAACTGGTAAGTGACTTTCTAAGTCAATCTCTCTCTTTTGTATGTTGTAGTGCTGTATTTATACCATAGTAATTGTAGTGTGTTGAGTGTGAGATGGACCAAACATATTAGGAATTTGTGTATTTGTGTTGGCCACTCTTTGTATAACCCTGAGTTACTTTTTGGTTGGCCATCTGTTTCTAATGAGTCTCCTGTTTTCGTTACTGCAGACTAGTTCAGTAAAGAAAGAAGAAATGCCCCGCATATGTTTAGGCGTTTTTCCTTATTGCAAAATCAACAGTAATCTGGTAGTGATTGCACTGCTTTAGCTTTTTTTTGGGTATTTTATATTGTGTTTTTTGGGGTAATATTATATTGTGATATCCAGATTGCAACAGCAAAATACTGGTGATATATCCCAGCAAGCATTTTTGGTTTAAAAGATGTCTATTAGACGTCTAAACAAAGCCTAGACGTCTAGGCTAAATTTGGGCTGTCAGTGAAAATTTAATAGACGTCTATGCATTGCCCAAGATTAGAATTCCTCATTTAGACGGCTATAGACGACTACTATATATACGTCTAATAGCCGGGTGAATTTTGGTCTAGGCTAAAACATGGCTAAATTTGGGCTGTCAGTGAAAATCTAATAGACGTCTAAGTACAGCCCAAGCATAAACAAGTCATCAAAATTTCAGCTAATGAATGACTATGTTTATAAATTTATAAACAACAAAAATACACAGATACATATCAACATTTTGGATTAACAAAAAAGATTAAAACAATGATTTATTTTTTCTGTTGAACACAGAAGAAGATATTTTGAAGAAAGCTGAAAACGCTGTAAAAAACAAAACAAATGGAAGTCAATAGTTACAGGTATTCGGCTTTCCTTCAAAATATCTTGTGTTCGACAGGAAAAAAGAAACTCAAGAGGCTGTTATTTTTGCTTTATATGCACTCAAAATTATTCTTGTAGCTTGATAATATTCTGATTGAAACAACTAAAAGCATGTGGTTTTAGGTAATTCTCTGGACTTTAAACAAGTTGAGACCATGCTGTCTATAGAGAATGAGAGAGCTCTTAGATTTCATCTAAAGTATTTTAATTTGAACTCCGAAGACAAACCAATGTTTGGAACGACATGAATAATTAAACGTTTTAATTTCTGGTTGAACAAAACCCTTTAAGTGTACATGAAACACAAAAAGTCCATCCAATCCATATGTGACATTCAGCTGGTTCTGCAGAACTTCTACACCAACATCTGTAGCTCTGCCCCCAGGACCAGCATCCTCAGCCCAAATGATAAAGATCTCCACTGCTGTGTGTGCATTTTGAGATTCAGCCTCTGCACTTTCAGTCCTGGAGAAAAAGGAAAAAAAAATACTGAGATGTGTTCTTGTGAGTTTACAAATACATTTATGAAAAGAAGGCTGGTTGACACACTACCACATACTCTTTTAGAAAGTCTTAAGTGAGGTAGTGCAGAGTCTCTTCAAATGAGGTAGGTCTTCAGGACACAATCACACTTGATGGTTACATATTAAAACTAGAAAAAAAAAAAAAACATCACCCATCAACAAAATAAAAAAACATTAGCCACAGGATTAACAGCTTAAGGCTGATTACTTATTTACACGTTCACAATTTTAATTCAATTACTTAATCACTATTTAACTATTTTAGTATCAATGTGTTATATTTAATGTTTCTCTATGCCAACAGCAGTATATGAATAATGCTTTAATATTGTTTAAAATTTTCATTCTGAGTGTTTGATGTTACTTACTCGAAAGCTTCTTTCAGCTTGTAAATGTACATGGGCAATCTGCATATGGACAGGGAAACCAGCAAATGCAATACACTATACAATAGTGTAATGTTTTAGTCCTAAAATGTTTAAGCAACTCATACCTGCCTAAACTGCTCATTTTACATAGCCACACTCAAATATCTGGTGGAGTAAAACAAATAGTTACAAATATTAGAGAAGCATTATAATAATAAAAATAACCAACAGCTTACTTTATACTTAATTTACTGTGACAAGTCAAAAAACAGTTTAGATTTAGATTAGATTCAAACTTTATTGTCATTACACATGTAGAAGTACAAGGAAACGAAATGCAGTTTAGGTCTAACCGGAGTGGCAATAGCAGCAAGTGCAGGGATACAGGTATAAGTTATAAAGTGCAGTTATAGAGAAACTATGGTGATATTACAAATGGATTTACTATGAACATTATATACAGGTTGTGTTAGCTATGAACAGAGATTTACAATAGATGGATAGATGTACAGGTTGCTATTAATAATCAGAAGTATGCAGATATATAAACATAATTACAAATGTATATGTACAGTGGGTGTGTACATAATTACAAATGTACATGGGTATGTACAGTTCAAATAAATGAATCAGTGCAATGAATATGTGCAATTTTTAAATGTGCAAATGTTAAATAGTGCAGTGATTATGAGGAGTCTGAGTTATGAGGAGAGTGGGGGTGTATCAGGGGGGCAAAAGTCAGTGGGGGGCAGAGTTCAAAAGGGAGACAGCTCTGGGAAAAAAGCTGTTCCTTAGTCTGCTGGTTTTTGTCTGGGGAGCCTGAAGCGCCTGCCAGAAGGCAGGAGAGAAAACAGTCTGTGAGCAGGGTGAGAGGAATCTTTAAGAATACTGCGTGCTCGGCGCAGACAGTGTTTCCTCTGGATGTCCTCTATGGTTGGCAGTGTAGTCCCTGTGATGCGTTGGGCAGTTTTCACCACCCGCTGCAGTGCCTTACGCTCCGCAACAGAGCAGCTTCCATACCAGACTGTGACACAGTTCGTCAGGATGCTCTCTATTGTGCAGCGGTAGAAGTTCACCAGATGGCTGATGACAGCTGGTTCTTCTTAAGTTGCCTTAAGAAAAATAGGTGCTGGTGAGCCTTCTTGACCAGGCTGGAGGTGTTGGTGGTCCAGGAAAAGTCCTTTGAGATGTGGGTCCCCAGGAACTTGAAGGATGAGACAGGCTCAACGGCCATCCCATTGATGTGGATGGGATCATGTGAGCCTGTTCGTCCCTTCCTGAAGTCCACAATGAGCTCCTTGGTCTTGTCGGTGTTAAGGAGCAGATTATTGTCGGTGCACCAAGTGGCCAGATGCTGTATCTCCTCCCTGTAGGCAGTCTCATCATTGTCGCTGATTAGACCAATCACTGTGGTGTCATCTGCAAATTTGATGATGGTGTTAGAACTGTTCACAGGCCTACAGTCGATGGTAAAAAGTGAGTAGAGGAAGGGGCTCAGCACACAGACCTGTGGTACACCAGTGTTGAGTGTGACGGTGGAGGAGCAGATGTGGCCTGATCTAACATTCTGAGGTCTGTTAGTCAGAAAGTCCATAACCCAGTTGCAGAGAGACGTGTCGATATCCAGGTTTCTAAGTTTGATCATTAACTTAGAGGGTATGACAGTGTTGAATGCTGAGGTGAAGTCAACAAACAGCATTCGTGCATAAGTGTTTTTAATGTCCAGGTGTGTGAGTACAGAGTGCAGTGCTATGGAGACTGCATCTTCTGTGCTCCTGTTGCCACGGTAGGCAAACTGATGTGGGTCCAGTGTGGATGGCAGAGGTCTTTCAGATGGGCCAGGACCAAACCGCTCGAAGCACTTCATGATGATGGGTGTGAGTGCTACAGGGCGGTAGTCATTCAGGCATGTTGGGCTGGAGTGTTTCGGCACTGGCACAATAGAGGTGGTTTTAAAGCATGTTGGCACAGCTGCTAGGTTAAGGGACAGGTTGAAAATGTCTGTGAATACCCCAGCGAGCTGTTCTGCACATGCTTTGAGGACGCGCCCAGGAATACCGTCTGGTCCAGCAGCCTTACGCACATTGATCCGACTCAGTGCGGTGTGGACTTCTGAGGAGGTGAGTGTGCTGGGTGAGTGGTCGATTGAGGAAGTGATCCTGGTCTAGGGTTCTTTATTGTCTCTTTCAAAGCGGGCATAAAAGTCATTAAGCTCGTTCAGGAAGGAGACATTTGTGGCTGTGGGTGTGAATTGGCTGGGTTTGTAGTTGCTGATGGCCTGGATGCCCTGCCACATGCGCCGAGGATCAGAGTTGGAAAAGTGCCTCCTCTAGCTTTAGCTTGTAACAGTGCTTGACCTTTTTGATGCCCTCTTTAAATTAGCCCTGGAAGTGCTGTAGGCCTGTGCATCCCCTGATCTGAAGGTGTTGCGTGCCTTCAGCAGGAGGCGCACCTCCTTGTTCATCCATGGCTTTTGATTTGGGTATGTGGTGATCTGTTTCTGGGTTGTAACATTGTCAATAGTGGTGTTGATGTATTCCAGAACAGAGGAAGTGTAGCTGTCAATGTCTGTGCGAGAGCCACATGTGGCCTGGGAAGCAAACATACTCCAGTCAGTGTGTTAAAACCTTTTCTGGAGTGTGGAGTCTACCCCCGCTGGCCACACTTTGATGGTCCTCACTGATGGCTTCACACGGTCGATGAGGGTGAGTATTTGGGGCTGAGGAACAAAGAAAGATGATCTGATTGACCCAGGTGGGGGAGGGGGGGTCACAGCGTAGGCTTCAGCCATGTTTGTGTATACATGGTCCAACGTTTTGTTTCCCCATGTGTGACAGAAAATGTTTTGATGGAATTTAGGGAGCACTGTCTTTAAGTTTAGTGATTAAAATCCCCCGCAACAATAAAAGCAGACTCCGGGTGAGCAGTCTGTTGTTTGCTGATGGCTGCATGAAGTTCATTTATTGCCAACTTGGCATCAACATCGGGAGGAATATAAGCGCCAGTAATGATAGTTGAGGTGAACTCGAGTGGCAGATAAAAGGGTCTGCATTTGACCATCAGAAATTCCAGGTTAACAGAGCAATGTCTCCCAACGATGACAGAGTTTGTGCACCAAGCTTTGTTAATTTAAATGCATAATTCTCCGCCTCGGGTCTTACCGGAGTCATCCGCCGTTCTGTCTGCTCGGAATGTGTGATGCTCAGTTAAGATACAGCGTTGTCTGGTATCCCGCTGTTTAGCCATGTTTCTGTGAAAATCATGACATTACAGTTCCATAATCTTTTGCTGTGGTTGATGCGCAGTCGAATCTCATCCATTTTGTTCACCAGTACATTGGTGAGGAAGATGCTGGGTAAGGACAGCCGGTGCGGTGTTAGCCTTAGCTTAGCTCTTAGCCCGCCGCGCTTCCCCCGTCTTTGTTTACGATCGCGCCGCCGCCTTCGAGCACTTCCGTACTTCCGGCTGGGCAGAGCGCTCGGCCTCGGGTGTTGTGGCGATGTCCGGAATGAGTTGTAGATTGCTGAGAAAACTGTCCGAAATGCACAAACCAATATCCAAAATCTCCTGTCGGGTGTACGATGTAAAGGCATTACTGTTCCGCACGAACAGATCCGAAATGAGCAGGAAAACACTGCAAAACTGCAGAAACTGGAGAGACGCCGAGCCTCGCAATGTGTACGCGCCGCCATCTTGGTCTAAATAAGGTTACTCATATTACTAAAAATTACATTTTCCATAAAATAGTAAAGTTTATTTATCAATCTAAATCAATAACATTGTAGCAGCATAAACAATAGGGGCTGTCTTGTCAAATTATGCTTGATTGAGTATCTTGTAAGAGACAAATGACTCTAACTAAAATTAGAATTAAATTGGGGTTTGTGTTTGTTATGAAATCACAAGTAAACATTCTTTTAAAAGCTAGAACTGCAGAAGTTTCATCTCTTGACTGACTTTTTCATTGACTTCATGAGACAATTTAATGAACCCCTCGCAATGTACAAAAAAAATGCACTTAATCACTGAACTTTGCTTTGAAGGATTCGGATTTCTACCGTCCAGTTCGTCTAAGCATGAATCAACGTTTATCCTTTCCTCATCATCCTATGTCTCGTTATGTTTATTAAATATGATTATTTGATTACTTGAATGAGTATTTAACTTTGAAATGATTTCAACTAATGAATAAGTTAAATACACTGCTTTATGTAAGAATGTTCAGTGCATTGCCTGTCTCTTTGAAACTATTTTCAGGAGCCACCAAACTAGGTCAGAGGTCACGGAGACCTTGAGTGGAAATGAACGGCTGAGACTTGAAACAATTCTATTGTTTCTATTGTTATTTCTATGAGTTAATTCTATCTAAAATGTCTTAAGTGATTTTGCTATTTTTACGGTTAATTCTTTAAAGTGATTTTACTTTTTAGTCAAGATAGACTTGGTGTAGTGAGAATTTAACTGTCTGAATGTAGATTATACCGGTTTTTAACCAGTTTTGATAAAGACGGCTGAGAAGTACACTCAGCCTTGGATAAGAAGCAGATTGTACTTTAAGTGTGTGTGCTCTTTGATTGTAGATACTTTTAACAGGTCTGGAGTCAGCTCTAAACAGTCTATTGGATGTCTGACGTTTATGCTTAAGATATTGTTCAGAATTGTACGCACGCACCCACGTGGAAATTTTCCTAGTCTATCTGTGTTTTAACCAATCAGGCTAGAACACCTATATGTATGACGCAGAAAATGACATTGTGTAAAGAGTATAATTGATGTTGATTTGTGATTGTAAGCAGAGCGGCCTAGGAACTCATTGCGAGTGTTGAAGCTGGCTTCTGCTGATTAAACTGCAAACTATCTTCAGTAAACTTTATTTATTTATTTAAATCTCTGACTCCGGCTCTTCTTCATCTGACAGACTGGTCATTCTTTGGGTTAAAACTGTAAATACCCCTAACAGTTTTTGGTGGAGGATGCGCGGGCATTTGTTACTGGTGACACTTGATCAATCAACAAAAAGAAAGGTAAGAAAAAAAATAATTTAAAGTATATTATAGACTAGGGATTGTCTGTGAAGTAGTGGTTAGTAACGGAACGCTGTGGGTTTTCTCATTCAGACGTGAATGAAAGGCACAGTGGATTCACAAAAATTTGTGGTAAATTTGCGTGTAAATCCCGTGGCAGAAAGCTGGTGCGTTTTACGGTACACCAATAATGATACTGATACGTATAACAGTAATTGAAAGGTGTACCTACTCCACCCAGAGTTAAGTACTCCGTAATGGGTGTGTAAGAGGCTTTTGAAGACATTCTCGGGGATAAAACTTGGACTGGTTTTTGTATTTAGTAGTGACTAAATTAACTCCGAGAGTGTTATAAGTTCCACCACTGCTATCTTTCTGCTTCACAGACCAGGGCATGCCCGACTTTTAAGAATAGTGTAGGTCAGTTTACTAGGGAAAGAAATAATTGAACAAAAATAACTTTATAAAGAGATCATTAGATAGTAGTGGCCACAAAAGTCAGATAAGATACCTAGAAATATCAGGGTGAGGTTGATTGATCAATGATGCACCAGGAGCAATCCCGAGAAAAATATGACCCTAACTGGATTGGACCGGTCTGGACAGTTTGCACCTCTTGGGGATGGTTTGCAGATTCATCAAGCAGAAGCCAAGCGCTGTTGGTAAGATTGCCCTCTCAATTTCTTGTTGCTTTTGGTATTGAACTCTGATAGCTTGCTCAGTCTCCACAAGAATTATGAAACAGAAGAGAGCAGAATGCAGTAAATAGCTCAGCTAAGCTCTCGGGTTAAAATGATTTTAGAATTGATTTTAAGAAAGATTATTCTTTCTTTGGCATTGATTGGAAAGCTAAAATCTAAATATTGAGTGTCTAGTAGCAAAAACCACCACAGAAATGACAGTAACATTTAATGGGAATAAGAATAGTTATGTTTTGTCTTAGAAGATAAGATTCTGTGTGACTGCTCTGTTATCTTGGTTTAGCCCACCATGACTGGTTTTGGCTGTGAAAGTAACAGAGACATGTCCGAATAAAAATGCCATGTAAGTCTGTGCAAACAAGCAGCTTCATGGTTGGATTTATATATTTTTAATAATAAAAAAGTAACATAAATGGGGGTCTCAAATATTAATTTGATGGATGTAGTTAACCCCTGAAAGATCTAAAACTATTGTTGACTGTAAAAGCATTAAGTTTGAAAATGCATGTCAATCTGTTTTATAGTTTTAGGACAGCTTGAGTAAAAAGATTTTTCAATGAAATTATGTTATTGAGTTAATGTTGTGTTTAATGTATGTTTAAAATGAGTAAACATGCATTAACCATTCTGGATTCATCAGAACTCTCTGTCTCTCATTCGAAGTTAGCTAAGAGCTGCTATCTGCCTGTTCCATAACAATTGATAAGCACAGTGTTCAGTTGGAAATCACAAAGACTATTTTGTGAAAGAAATGCTAGAATGAATACAGAAATTCTACATGTCATGTTTATGCACTAATAGAGGTATTAGTAATTAAACATTAAATTTAACAAATAAGAGATTATAAAATGCTTTTGTTTTCCCAGTGATGGGTTGCGGCTGGAAGGGCATCCGCTGCGTAAAAAGTGCTGGATAGGTTGGTGGTTCATTCCGCTGTGGCGACCCCAGATTAATAAAGGGGCTAAGCGAAATGAAAATGAATGAAAATGCTTTTCTTAAAGCATCTTTAAAACACTAATATACCCCCTGAGCTATAGAGATAATTAATTTGAACAGTTGCTATTACTGTTTGGAAATTTCTTGTCTTGTCTTCAGTGGTGTATTATTGTTTGTAACTTTTGTCTTATCTTTAGTCTTCACCATCAAATACAGGGCCTGGCTACTGAGGTAGCAGACCCTGACACTGAATGGATTAGGGTGATATCTAAACTCCTTGAGTAATCTCAGCTTGATGTTCAGTTGATTTAAGTGTTTGATTAACCTGTCTCAATGTTTGAATTCTAGTAGGTAGTCTCAATGGCTTTCATGGTTCTTGAATGCACTTTCCCAAGTTGCAGAAAATACTGGATCAAGGAGGAAGCCTGCACAGGAGCTGCAGTGTGAGTGGCAGTTGACCAGTGGGCACGAAGGGGGGTACCCTAAGACGGGTAAGATTTTCCCTTGGCCAGAGCGGAAAACAACCTAAGACATGGGACCCCTCGTAACCCCTGGGGCATCTACCCAAAAAGGGGGGTGTTTAATGTGAAAGATGGTGCTGGACTGGGGTGATGTTCCTTCGGCCAAAGGCATCCTTAGAGGGGAACTGTTAGAAGTTACAGTAGTCTGCCTCAGTGGCCCCGTCCAGACCTGATCACGAGAATCCTGCCTTTATTGAGGACATGTCTGTCCTTGTGACAAGCATCAACGACTATGCCAGGGTATGATACCCTGAAGGAGATGATTGAAAAAAAAAAAAAAAAAGTTAATGGCAATGGGCTTTCAAGAACCATTGGAGACAGTATAGTTTCTTAAAATTTTACCAATATCATGTAATTGGCTGCTTTAAAAGCACTGGATATTTGCGGTCTGATTTTTAAGAATGATGAATTCTGAATGTGAAGCTGAGATGATTTTTAACTGATGTGTCTGATTTTTCATAGTATTTTACTGATGCAGGTCCTTATGCGTGGCAAAGGACATTTTCGAGATGGTGCTGGCTAAAGATAAAGACTGCCTTTGAGATGGTTTGGATAACACAGCTGAAGGGAATTAAGCAGTTAAGGTAAAATAATTACAAGAAATTCTCTTAGTCTTTAAATAGTTCCAACTGAGTTTTGAAAGATAAAAACTTTTGACATTTGGAACATTGGTGAATGATTAAAGATTCTGTATTGTAATAATTTTAATGTTATAGTCGAAAGACTATTGAAAAATTATGTGCATGAAACAGAGAGACAGAGACTGTCTGAGTGAAGCCATGAGTCGTGTTTTGCTTTGTTATCGACTTGCTTAGCAACGATATTAAGAAAGCAAAACAACCCAGCTGATTGTCTTAGAAAAGACATTGATTATGAACAGGAAAACTTTGAAACCTGATAAAAGACTATGTAAAACTAGGTGAAACTGGATAGAGAATTTTAAGAATAAATTTGTGCGAGTTCAACACCTAAAGCAAGCTTAATTATGAGCTGTCACAATATTCATACTATGGTACAATAATGCTTATTGTCATGGGGGAATAATTTGTCCCTGTTGTATGAATATTGTCACTAACCTCTGGAATGAGTGTGATATCATTACAGATTGTCTAAGCGAAATATCAAACATTCCAGAGGTTAATAATGCTGAGTAAATCAGATGAAAGGATGATGCAGACCATGAGATGAGCTTTAAATGGATGGGTTATCCAGCTCTGTTTGCAATGGTTAATGATGACTTTTTTCCTGATTCAGATTACTCTCTGAAATAATAATAACTTTAAAAAGTTTTATTAATTTATAGCTGATTTTGAAGTGAAATTGAAGACTGTCATCTATTTAGGTTATAAACCCATGTCTAAATTCACTGAGAGTTTAAGGTTAATTACAGTTAACTCTTTGCTATCTGAATGTTAAAGGTATGATGGCATTTAAACAGTGACAGTGGCTAAGTCACTAACCAAATTGTCCAGAAAGCACCCTCACTCTAGCACAGGAAAAAAATACGAAGTGAATTGAGTTGAAGTCATTTGTGTTAAAGGCAAATGCAGCAAGTCACTCTCTGTCTATGTGTGTGTCCTCAAGGGCAGAGGAACATAATTGTTTGGATGTTGTGTAGAACATAGAGATAAAGTTGAATGAAAGCGTTTGAATCTGATGGTTAAATAGCTGATGTAAATTCAGTAGAAGAGTTTATTACTGCTGCAGCGAAATGAACATTTTAAGAAACAAAAATGCAGCATGAGTTTAAAAGCATTTTGAAGCAGTCAAGTCAACTCAAGTCAATATTAATGTTGTGAATACTGACAGTGCTGTTTGAAAATGTTTCTACTTATGTACAGAAACTTAGACTGTCTTTGAATGAATTTGATAGTCCATCCAAGCAAGAGTCTTGATTATATGTGGTAATAGAATTATTAAATCAGTCTGTCTTGTTCAATTGGTAATGCTTGCGAACAGGTTTACTGTCAAATGACAAATATGAAAGATTTCCAACCTGTGAGCATTTCTAATTGATCAGACAGTAAGAATCAAATGAATTTTATACAAGATCATATTGTTTGCTTCTGATTATGTTGAATGGTTTAGTCAGAGTAAAGTAATATGGTACAAATGACAAGTTGAGATAATTATAAGGTTTAGTCTTATTGTTGAAAGATGCTTGAGTTTGAATTACTTATGTTTGATCTTTGTTGAATTAGACTAAAATTGTGTTAAACCCCTAAAAAGTGTCATTACTCCCACTTAATGACCTCACTGGTTGACCGAAAGCGGAATTGTCCGCATTGGTCAAAAAGGGGGGACTGAAGGATTCGGATTTCTACCGTCCAGTTCGTCTAAGCATGGATCAACGTTTATCCTTTCCTCATCATCCTATGTCTCGTTATGTTATTAAATATGATTATTTGATTATTTGAATGAGTATTTAACTTTGAAATGATTTCAACTAATGAATAAGTTAAATACACTGCTTTATGTAAAATGTTCAGTGCATTGCCTGTCTCTTTGAAACTATTTTCAGGAGCCACCAAACTTGGTCAGAGGTCACGGAGACCTTGAGTGGAAATGAACTGCTGAGGACTTGAAACAACTTCTATTGTTTCTATTGTTATTTCTATGAGTTAATTCTATCTAAATGTCTTAAGTGATTTTGCTATTTTTACGGTTAATTCTTTTAAAGTAACTTTACTTTTTAGTCAAGATAGACTTGGTGTAGTGAAATTTAACTGTCTGAATGTAGATTATACCGGTTTTTAACCAGTTTTGATAAAGACGGCTGAGAAGTACACTCAGCCTTGGATAAGAAGCAGATTGTACTTTAAGTGTGTGTGCTCCATTTGATTGTAGATACTTTTAACAGGTCTGGAGTCAGCTCTAAACAGTCTATTGGATGTCTGACGTTTATGCTTAAGATATTGTTCAGAATTGTACGCACGCACCCACGTGGAAATTTTCCTAGTCTATCTGTGTTTTAACCAATCAGGCTAGAACACCTATATGTATGACGCAGAAAATGACATTGTGTAAAGAGTATATTGATGTTGATTGTGATTGTAAGCAGAGCGGCCTAGGAACTCATTGCGAGTGTTGAAGCTGGCTTCTGCTGATGAAACTGCAAACTATCTTCAGTAAAACTTTTATTTATTTATTTAAATCTCTGACTCCGGCTCTTCTTCATCTGACAGACTGTCATTCTTTGGGTTAATTTTAAACTGTCAATACCCCTACAGCTTAATAAGTGTTTAATTTTGAGTGTTTAAAAGGTACGTTAACACTCCTTCACACGTATTTACAGTATTTCGTCTAAGATTTATGGAATGAAGGGTGTCTGTGCATTGATATTAGCGTAATACTATATTAAAACATGCCACATATAATAAAAAACATTGCCAAACAACATGATATTAAAGCAGATTACACTTACCTTGCAGGGCACTCGCAATCCACCAGCGCTTTCAAATTTCAAATGACAACAGCTTTCTTCCTTTTGATTTTCAACCGACTCGACCAATGTGCAATAGCGCCATCTATCGTGTGGAGTAAGGAGCTGCGTCAGTTTTGCTCAGTTTTGCTTAATTTTACTTTCGTGAGATATACAAGATATTATATATGATTTATTACACCATATTATTTTTTACGTAAAATAAAAGGCAGTCAGTCTACAATTAAAATGTTTATGTTAATGTCACGAAATTACACCTTAACACTTGTGGATACGATAACGTGATGTTTAACCATTGCACGCGCTGCACAGCCAAATACTACAGTGAATCAGTTTAGGCTTTCAGTGGGCTATAAATAGCGGCCTGATGACGAGCTATTCAGGGCTACGGTCAGGCTATGAAAATAACACATTTAAAAACCCAAACACCTTATAAATGCTATTTACTTCCTTATTGAAGGAATATCATACATATCACAAGGTATTTTGCCAAAAAAAGACATGTAACCAAATTTAAGGTTTTTTGGGCTAGAGATGGGTTACACATAGCCGGACTAGATGGGTCTATACTTCACAGAGAAACTGAAACTACATCTATAGCTACTTGCAGGTACCTCATAAACGTTATTGGCTTTGCTTACATAATGAAGTATCATGCATATCATAAGCTTTATTTAACAAAAAAACAACATTAAACCAAATTTAGGTTATTCGGGCTAAAATTGGGTTACACGTAGCCGGACTAGATCTGGTCTATGCTTCACCTAGACGGTGAATGAATGACGGCTATTGCTTGCTGGGATCTGTAGACTGATAACATTTTCATGCCGTTCAGCCTTATAATCTTAAAATGTCAGTATAATCACCTGTTTTGTCATCACATTAGATATTACGCTAGAGATTCATTCAAATACTAGCTCTAAATTGACGTGGTGAAATAGCAATGGTTTCTGCTGTTCTACATCAGCTGCAGATGTGAATGAATGGCAGAAAAAAGTAATTCCTCATACAAAAGGATTTTGAGACTCTCTGTGTTTGATTTCTATTTTTATATGCACAATATTGCCATTGAATTGTTGTATAAATGCAATTTTACACTCGTAGCAGTGCGATGTGCCTGTATTTTGTCACTGGTAGGACACTAAGGCACAGCTCCCCACGATATTTATATATGCTTTGGACTGTGGGAGAAACCGGAGCAAACCCACGCGAACATAAAGAGAACATGCAAACTCCACACAAAAATGTCAACTGACCCAGCCGAGGCTTGGACCAGCAACCTTCTTGCTGTGAGGAGACCATCACTACCTATTGCACCAATATAGCAGATCCCGGTTGAATCAAGATGCTGTGCTCTGAATTGTGAGGAAAGTTATGGTTATTTTCCCTACCCAAACATGTGAAGAGTCTGTGCTTGAAGTTTAATTTTTGCAAAAATACCTCAGCATTATAGCCCAGCCTTGTGCTATGTTCCCGTCAATTTTCTGAACGAGTGCTTCAGCAATCTACACGATTACAACGGGGGATTCGTCAGCTGTTTTTTAAAGGAAGGACCAGAAAAGACTATTGATGTATGGGACTTTATCAGTTTCTTTCTCCATTTCACAAGTGTAAGTAAGTGCATTAAAATGGTTGCCTTCTTGTTTTTTTCTAGCTTGCAAATTATGTATTTAATGTGTTTTGTTACTTGTAACAGCTTGTACTGTATCTGGTTCACTCTTTATATTCTCATATCGCGTCTAAAACCACGCTGAAAACGCGACGTGTGCTGCTTTGTTTATAGATTTAAATGCATTTGTGAGCTCGCGATCTCCTGTCGTTTGTCGTTGCTATGGCCACCATCAGCTGTTCCTACACACGTGCAGTGGTCAGGTTTCAAAATAATTCAGCTTTTGCCACTGTGTGGATTAATACTGAATGTGTGGTCACAGTTTTTACTTATGGTTAAGAAAAGAGCAATATGCTGGTGGTAAACTGCATTGCTTTAATGCACTCCTGCACTCTGACTACCTCAAAATTGTTGATAAGCCATGCTGGACATTTCTCTCTGTCTCGCGCTGAACGTAGTCGACCAATCACAACAGCCTGGGTCATCGGAGGGGTTTGGGATTTAAGACTTTTCAAGACCTTTTAAGACCATAAGTATGTGGTAAATTAGTGGTAAATAAATTTATTTAAATTGAACTGTACTGAAGACTGGTTAGATGGACTTTTGAACTACAAAAAAAAAAAAAACATCTTAAGGACTTCTATTTTTGATTTCTACTTTCGCTGGCGCCGCATCGAGCACCTCCGCTGACTATGCGCGCACCTCACGAAACAGATGAGGCTATTATACTTGATACATTCGCCGTTGTGTGATATGATATGTATATAAAGTCAGATGGATAAATAGAGATGTAGTACGTTTCCGGAACTACGTTATATCATTAATATCCTTCAAGATTTAAAACTAATTATTTTTTATATTTTTATAATTTATTATAATGATTTATAAAGATTTTTATAACCATTTCAAGATTTTTAAATCAAACTTTGATGCATCACTTGCTTTTTCTTCATATCTGGGACAGTTCTACCTTTTAAAGTTAAATATCAATGACAATGAAAATAAGTTGCTTTACAACTATATTTTTTTTATGGTAAAAATAAAAGCAAAAAACAACATACTAAAATTCATTTATTAATTTCTTTTCTGCTCTGTCCCTTTATTAATCCAGGGGTCGGCACAGCGGAATGAACCCGCCCTTACTAAAAAATTCTGACGTTTTTTTTATTTTGCCCACTCAACAATTCACACATATTGTCTGGCTAGTTCATCTCCTAAAGGCTAAAAAGGCAATAATGGTCAACATTCCTGACCATTATCACCAATAAAGCCCAGAATTGGGCATCAGTATATTGGTAAACTGATAGGCTTCATATATTCTTTTTCAGTTATCAAAGACCTCATTTGTCACGTAATTTTAGTTTGTAGCTATTGACCACCACGGGTCTCCACTTTACCATGGCATCTTTTTTTTGCTTAACAAACTTATCCCTCAGGTTTTTCCAAACTTTACAATAAACTTTCCTTCTTTTCCACGGCTGTTGCAATTTCTAGTCAAGAATTATTGGTCATCTGATTATCTCTATGATGATCACACATGGACGGATCATATCTGTACAGTCATAATAACCTGTTTTCAGACAAAATCTATTCAAGTGTTTCATATTCAACTCAAACAAAACGCGGGCGCCGCACAATTGTTCACCTGAAATCTGTTCACTCTGCCAGCCGAAATCATGTCGCGTGCACCGAAAGCGAACCTCCGCAAACACAACAATGACATCACATTCGCTGCGCGCACTGGGCCGAATAAAAGAAAGTTGATTGGCTATTGCATGCTGGTCTCATTTGTAGTTTGTAATACCCGGCAAATTACAGCAGGACTAGTGGAGTAAAGGACTACAACACCAACAAAAACCAAGCAACAACAAACCAAAAAAAGAATTTAAATAGCATTAGATGTAGCGTTTACATTGACATTGGAAAAATAAGACCTGTGCAAAAATATTTAAGACCTAGAACAGCGAATTTAAGACTTTTTAAGGCCTTAATTTTAATGTTTTAAATTTTAGACTTTTTAGGACCCCTCGAAACCCTGTTAATTCATAATAGGAGCTTTTTAAAACTACCAAAATTTTATTTTTGTCACATCAAATTTACATTTGAAGTTTCTATTGAGATTTCAGAAATTCACTTTGAATGTCTGTCATCATATTTTAGACATTACCATAAAACTTTACATTTTTTATATAGACTATAATTGTTTATGAGTTACTAGACTGTCTGCAAAGGTGTGTACCGTACATTGTCCAGCAAGCAGGAGAAGCACCCTTTTTTCATCATTGTTGCTATTAGAAAGTAATGTTTTTGATAGCAAAAAGTTGCTAAGCAACAGAGGCATGCAAAGGAACAGGAAATAATAATGAATGCTGAAATCCATGTGGCCAATGTGACCGATATATTGCCATTCAGGGTAGTTCAAATTCAAGTTCAATTTGCTTTATTGGCATGACATGTTGTTAAACGGTTGCCAACTCTTTTGTGTGTTTGTAGTTAGAATGAAATATGCACATTTATAAAAAGAGTTATTTAGATATACAGGTTTTATTTTAACAAAATTATTCTAGTATAAATGTGTTCTAGTGTTAACTTTGACAGCTATAACAGTTTTGTTTAACCTTCCTGTCATGTTCGGGTCAAATCTGACCGATTTACAACTTAAAACACTCTTAAATATTATGTTTTACATCTGATTGCCTCAAGGCCTTATGATATCCTCTACACTAAGCACTTGAACATGTAAACAAGAGGATTATCTATTTCATTAAAATTTGAGTGTTTTAGTCAGTGTTTTAGTCAACCTTCTAACACCTGTGGTGTTCCCGGACAAGAGAGACCGCCATAGAGAAATGAATGAGTATCCAGACTATCTTCATCCATCAGACATTTTTACTGCAGTTATTTCAAGTCTAATTCTATAAATTCATGATAAACACTACTTTGAGACATTGCTCACAGCTAAAGAATGCTGAATAAAAATTTGGTTTTGAAAAATGTTTTTTGCGCTAATTTAAGAGCAGTTTTGACCAGGAACACTAAAGTAGGGGGCGGAATGGTGAACATGACAGGAGGGTTAATTGTTGAGCTGCATTTTTTTCGTTGTTCAGTGGCCTTTCTGGCCCTCTTATCTTAAGTTTGCCAGGCATGTTTTGTTCATTTTGATTTCCTGTTAGTCACAGGCCCCATTTATTTCCAATGCTAGTCACTACAAAATAAATTAAACAAATCACTGATCCTTGTTTCTGAACTCTCACAGTGAAATGAGGCACTAAAATGAGAGAGAATCTGCAAATGACTGACATCATAAATATGCTTGTTGGAAAAAGTTACCATTTGAAAACCTCTGAAACTAATGTCTACTGAAACTTAAGATTATGATATTGTTACTTTCATCTATTTAATATACTTTTACATTTAGGGTACTCTTAGATTTACATTTAAAGTACTTTTCACATTTAAGGTACAAAGACACAGTTTTCAACATTTTGTGATTCATGTTTTTAATGCTTTTAAATTTAATTGTGGGCCCTTGATATGTTCTCCAAAAACATTTGATTTTGAAAAGGTGACTTTTATTGATATTTTTATTAATTTGGAATTCAATTTATTTGTGGGAATATATTGCCTGGAATGGTTTTTGACTAGGGATGCTCAAAATAACCGTTTAACCGATAAACGAAAGGGTGCGTTTGTAAACCGATTAATGGTATCAGTTAAACGATTAAAAAATATTATTCTATATGTGGCTTTATATGGCCTTATGTGGCTACATAAGGGACCGATCACCGAAAGCGCTTTTGCGAGGCGCTATTTTGAATGGTTTAAGCGCTGTGTATGCGTCCTGTGCACCTCACATTATGCCATTGCACGCTGTGTGCTCCCAGTTGAAATAAAAGTCAACTGAGCCGAAAAAGCGTTTTAAGTCAGTCGTCTGTTTCATTCTTCAATTATGTTATGATGCTCTCTTATATGTGCTAAACATAGCTACAAGTCACAGCACCAGTATTTATTTAGTAGAGGTCATGTTCTGCGGCTCTGGGCAAATTTTGATTTGGAGGGAAATGACCAAAATGTAACGTGATGATAGAAATGACTGGCGGGAAAATAAATAATATATTTCAAATCTCTGTACATAACAGATAAATAAACAATGATAATGCACCAAAAGTAGTGCATTTTTATATAGTGGCAGAACTTGTCAATTTGTATATTTGCATTCACTTTTAAAAATATATTTATTATCTGTTTTTTAGTCCTGTCTGTAATTCTGTTGCACTGTAGAATCTCTGTCACGAAAACAAATTCCTCGTATGTGTGAACATACCTGGCAATAAAGCTCTTTCTGATTCTGATTCTGAAGTATATTTTTGGACAAGCCTTGTCAAAAGTCAGCGGGCACTTTCACTTATAAAAAATATAGCACTTAAATTATTTCATTTTAACAAAAAAATTAATTACACAGCGGTTTTTATATCAAAAGTTGATAATGATATAAAACATACTACACGTTGATGACTTTTGTGCTACTAAATACAGCACGGCATGCAATAAGTGAAGTTTAATTTTAAACTAATTTCGA